>ML779005.1:556531-567694 GCA_009831015.1 Picea engelmannii | reverse complement strand
CGTACAAGTTGACCCTCGTCACAAACTCTCCCAGTTTAAGGGTACAGCCCGTAACCTTTCCTCCAACCTTTTGTTTGGCTCCTGAAGCCATCTCTACAAAGCTAAACTCGTCCTGTTCGACTGCCTTTACCTTAATCCTTTTTAGCACTGCACCAAAAATGAAACTCTCAGTAGCACCTGGGTCTATCAAAATACTAAGGTTCTGGTCAGCGACAGTACCTGTCGTCTCGAGCACAGTCGACTAGTGCTCTACCTGGCGGTTATTCACCGCTGCATGAATCCGATGGGCCTTGCCCATATCTCCCACGGTAGCGGGTCCGGCTGATCCGAACGCTCTGGTCCTCTCCACAGGACAGTCGCGTTGGTAGTGTGGCTCCCCACACGTCCAACACCCCTTCTACAGCCCAGTAGTCATGGTGCCCGAAGTAGAAGATGACGGCCCACCGGCTTGGAACCTCGGTCTGTTCTGCTGAACAGGCCTAAACTGTTGTTGTTGCGGGCGACGTTGTTGTTGGTGTTGTGGTCCCCGATAAGGTGTTCACTACTGAGACGACGGTCATCTGGGTGTAGTAAAAGTGGATCCTCTCTGGAAACTATGATATCTCGGCGTATGTCTCGCCAGTGTCTGATGTCGCGGTGTACCAGATGAACCATGCCCTATTGGTCTCACTGGAGTCCTGTTCTCACCCCCGCTGATAAGATCCTCCTCTGCTATGAGGGCCTTTTGGACAGCGTCGTGCAAGTTTTGAGGCATCAAGATCCTGACCTTTGCACGTAGGTTTTCATTAAGGCCAAACACAAACTTGTTGACCTTGAGCTTCTCTGTGTTAAGGTGCGGAGCATACCGGAGCATCTCCATAAAACGTGCCTCGTACTCGGGCACCGTACGACCTCCCTGTCGTAATGCATTGAACTCATTGAGTTGATGCTCAATGAATTCTTCTGAAAGATACCTCTCTCGGAACCGTTCCTCGAACAGTTCCCATGACACGTCTTCAACATCCATGTTCAGCTGCGACAGGAGCGTCTTCCACCATAGAGGAGCGCTCCCATTTAGTTGAAAGACCGCCATGCATACCTTCATGTTGGAGGTATAATCGCAAAGTGCGAAGCACATCGCCATATTCTCCAACCATGCCTCGGAGGCTACACCATCCGGGGCACCAAAGAACTCGGGGAATTTAACCTTCTCGAGTTCATGGTAAATGCTACCTGTAACGGTCGGTGCACGCGGCGGAACCTCAGTGGGTGTCGGTGCCCTGGCCTCGTCTCTGTCCAATCTGTTGATCAGTGCCTCGGACATGCGCTGAAAAGATCTCATCATCTCAACAACATCACCAACAGCTATCTGATCCTGTCCAAGAACCTTCTCGCCTCCCTGGGGGTTAGACCCCTCAAGCATGGATGCTACTGGAGGTGTCATGCCTCCTCCTCTAGCACCCCGTCGTCTGCCTCCGCGACGTCCTCTAACCATGATTACCTGCACGCACACAATCAACTCGATCAACAACAGAATAATCAATCAATCATGTCACGGAAGCCGTAGCAAATCCCAAGTCACGGGTCGAACCGGCTCTGATACCATATGTAATGACCCTCCTGTTACGACAACTCTGATAACATGTGCAAATTTATTTATTTTTGTTTAAGGTGTGTGCAAGCGTCCAAAAGGAAACAGACATAAAACAACCATTAAATCAAATTACAACCAATATTCTAATACTAGCGTAAATCATAAGGCATCCTATTCGACCAAATTAAATAAACAAAAACCATACCGTCGCCTTGACTCCCGCTTTGAATGATGACCGCGCGCTCTGTGTCGCTCTTGCTCCGTGCCGCTCCTACTCGCCGACCGTAGAGACTACACCGGTACCTCCCAGCCAATCGCTAGGGGTACTCTGCTTCCCCCTTAGCCCCCCGAGCTGCAAAGGGGCCACACACTATCCAGACGGTAGATCTAGCTTCCCAGCTCGCCTTGCAAGGCTAAGCTACCACTCCTATCCAAGCTAGAAAAATCCCAACTCCTCACAAGCAATCAGTCAAGTCACAATTCGGCAGCATAATGATACCTAACAGCCCGATCCCCTTTTCCCCTCATCCCCCTTTATTTTATAGAGTTTTGAGCCCCCCATCTTTCCTAATCACATTTATTTTTAAGTTTTAAAGAAAACCCTCCAAAATTTCTCTGTCGTACAAGTGTCATTCATCCCCCACGTTCCTCCAAAATTATTTTCTTTAACTTATTAATTGTCTATGTTTCATTTATTACTTAATTTCCCTATTTTTATTAATCCCTTCTTTTTTTTAAAACCAAAAAGGTAAATGCGCTAATTAATCTTTTCATTTTATTTTTAAATTCATAACTTTTTWAATTAATCTTTTCATTTTATTTTTAAATTCATAACTTTTTATACTCCCGCACGTTAAATAATTTTATTACTTATTAATTGTCTATGTTTCCTTTATTACTTAGTTTCCCTATTTTTATTAATCCCCTTTTTTTTTAAACCAAAAAGGTAAATGCGCTAATTAATCTTTTCATTTTATTTTTATTTTCATAGGGCCTTTTTCCTTAAGGTTAAACGAAATTTTTATCTTAAAGAAGTTTTTAGACTTAGGTTTAGACTTTGACTGGACGAAAATTGTTTAGGGGAGTCGTTTTAAGAATTTCTTAAGGCGTTAATGTCTTAGGGCCATCTAGGTTTGTTTTTTCATCATCACCAATGCAACGTGCCCTTCAGGATGCACTACGTGCTCCAAGGGTGCCACTCACCTCGTTCGTTTCTTTGCGCGACGTGCCCTTCAGGATGCACCACGTGCTCCAAGGGTGTCACTTGCCAACTTGACTGATTGGTAGACATCTATAACCCCTGGAGTCAATACTCCTCCAGGTGAACTTGTGGGAGACTAAAGGCTCTAAGGAATAAGGCCCCTGCCTTATTCCACGCCCCTTAGAATCATCGTGAGCGATTGTTGCAGTCTGCCCTCACGGCATCGTGGATCCTCTCGAACTAGGTAACCGTTAACCTACAGTTAGAGCCACGGCGGGAGTGCTAGTAGGTTGTGGCAGGGCTGCTGTCCACACCTCTCCCTCAATCCTCCCTGGAAATCGTGTGTGGCCCCTTTACTCCATATGTGAGTCTGGTCGGCAAGCTATCGTCAGCATGCATCATCAACAAACGTGTCAGAACATGTCCATAACATATCATCAAATCCATGAAATATCACAGTAAATACATCAACCCAAATAGCACACTCCCTGACTCAATCCGGAGTCCAAGGGGTTCCATCAATGCCTCGACATCCTCAAGGTCCAAAACCCTGCACACTCAGTAAAACCGAGTCAATAGCACTTGTATATGTCAAGGCAGTAAAACATCAAGTCATCTATCATAACGCATCATAATCAAGGATAAATGTTTTAACATCATAAAAGTCCAGATCACTTGTGAGCAAGTGTCCTCAAAAATAAGTTTACTCAGTGCGCCAGAATGGGATGTTATAAATACAAAGCAATTTTTCCTCGCCATGATTTGTCTGTGTGTGTTTATGCATTTGAATGTCATTTGTATTCTATAGATGTATGTTAGATTTCGTCTGCAAGTGATAAATAGATTTTCCTATATGTCTCAGAGTTTTCTGATTTCAGTCTGGGTTCTTTAGGCTGTGTAAGAAATGCATAACAAAACATTTGAATTTATGTATCCATCGCAAGGAGTGTGCATATGAACTCTGTGGATTCAGGAAGAACATGCCAGGAGGGCGCACCAGAGTGATCACAAACTCAAGGGGAAACTCAAGGTTGTTGAACACCTTGGAGGTAAGACTGTGTAGAGGAGGGCACAAAGAGACAGAACTACTAAAGGTTATGTAGATCTATGCCAGGTGGGCATTGAGTGAGTGCAAGGAGTGCACCAAGAACTTTGTTTCGAGTTCAGTGAGAAGAGAAGTGTCAAGGATAAGACATTCACAAAGTTACTGAATACTCTGTTGGCTCAGCAAGGAGTGCTTGAGAATAAGTTTCCAAGAGGGCACTTATATCTCTTCGAGGGAAAGAAGGGGTAGAGACATTTTGAGGTCCTAACAATTGAAGCTCAAGTAGGAAGAGTTGTTGAACGCTCTGTAAGGAAAATCTCTGCAAGGAGTTCATCGAGCAGAAGAAATCCAGGAGGGCAAGAAAAATTTATTTTAAAGAAATCCTTTGGATCTGAGTTTGATGAAATCCCGAGAACGCAAGGTGTGTGTGGGAGGTTGAAATATTTGAGGAGATCAATCTCAGGAGGAGTAACGTAGAGACTACGTAAGACTGAACTTATTCCAAGTCCCAAAGCTCAAGAGAGATAGTGTTTCCATAATGTAGGCGAGACCCAAAGTTGCAAGGCTCGCAAGAGATAAATCGAAGTTTGAAACCTTCGAAACAATAAAATCTTCCAAGTCAGGAAGAAATCACAAGCTCGGGAGGAGGAGCGTTGGCATCCATTCTATCAACTACAGAGGAGGAGATTTGGACCGTTGAATCTCACGTCTAGAAACCTAGGAGAGCGTGCAAGAAGGAATAGATCTCAATCGTAGGATTTGGGAACATGTGGACCAACAGTCGTTGGATCCGTAGGAGATGCACGAGGGTTATCCCTTTAGAGTGCACAGGAGGATATCCGACTTGCGAAGATGTCAGTCGTTGATCAAGGAGAGATATGGACCGTTGATAGTCCAGGGAGAATATCAACATTTCGTGGATCAGAAGATCTGAGGTGATAAGTCTTTCAACTTCGCGAAACGCAAAGTCCTAAAATCATTAGGATTTTCCATCAGAGGGGACACGTGGCGAGCGGGTGGCATTTCGCTGACTTTCACACCAGAAGGGTCAAAGGGTAGACCTATGAGAACTCGTGAAACCCAAGTTCACAACTTAATCGTGACCGTCAGATCGAGGAAGGATCTGGGCCGTCAGATTTGAAGCATCAAGAATTATCCATATGTGAAACTTTGATGTGCTTGAAAGTTGAGCCCACAGGTCACAGCAGAAGGTCGCATAAGGGAGGCGTTAGTGGACCGTTATCCCTTTTCGGGTTTTCGGGAATCAGAGAAGTCGGGGTGCATTTCAACAGAAGTCCTGACATTGCAAAACGCGATGCACCTTTTGGGAGTTAAGGTTGTGGTCACGCCAGTGGTCACGTGGAGAAAGATAAGGGAGGATCTAGCATGCGCTAGGCCCCTGTCGAGATTTCGAAGGTCGGGAGAGTCGGGTGGCTCACATGTAGAATACCCGACACGCGAAATCGTGAAATGCCTTTCGAGAGGCGTGCAGTCACAGCCCGTGGTCGCATGGAGAGAAGCTTGTGCCTGTGTTGACGGGAGAAATGAACACTCGTCAACTGGAAGAGTGGATCCGGTCCGAGGTTGTCTAAATAACCCAAGAAATTTGTAATGATCCACCTTGACGGGTTTAGAGGCTCCATTGGCCAATCTAAGTCCTAGAAAAACGAAAGAAAACTAAACTAAAGGAACTAATCTAAATGAAAACAACAATTAAAGAAAACTATATACAAATCTGAAATAATATATATACAGTTATTGTCTAATATTATACAGCAATAATTCTATGAAATTAAAAGTCCAGTTATTAACAGAATTATATATGAATTATATATTTACAATACTTACAGAATACAAATTTTAATCTAAATTTTCAAAAATCAATGGTAAAATGTCTTATGACAGCGGAATTACTATTTTTTATTTTTTATAATTTTTATGAGAAAGGAACAAAATGACAAACTATCTAAGTTGAACGATAATAATCCTAACTATAAAACTAAATTATGTAACTATCTAAACTACTGAGAATTCTCGAATTTATTAACTAATAAATTGCAAATAAAGAAGTAACCTGAAGTAACGCTTCCTATTTGTCCTGTGCACAGTATTCGATACAGTTGTTCGGTAGGAGAAAACCCGCACTAGATTCTCCACAAGCTTCTCGTAAACAAGAAGCAGCAGTGCTCTTTGAATATAAATGACAGAACAAACAAGACATAAAACGACATCAATCTTATAATTTACAAATCATCACAGTTAGATAAATCCACGTGTGAAGATCTGTACAAAACAATTCATTTGATCGAAAAAGATAAACCTTTACTCATCAAATTAAAACAGAGTGATTGTTGTACTAAAAATGAGATACATAAGATATGGACAGAATTTAAATCACGATGCATTAACTTGTAAAAAGTCTTGATATCTAAAGTAGTCAATGACTTGATCACAAATTAAAATGCACAAAACCTGAACGAAAGTATGATAAATTGAAAGCTCAAGTTGTTACAAAAGATCCACTTCCATTCGAGTCTGTATTATCATAAATCCATAGTCTTGTTCTCCCAATAGTGACGGGTTCATTACAAAAAATAAATGAGTATATAAAGGCCACAGGGTAAAACATCCCTGTGGGAATTATCAAAAACAGTTTACAAAAAATATGGGATCAGTCTCCCAAGTTTCTATTCATGCCTATGACTAACAACTTAAAACAAAACTATATAACAAAAACATGTTCCAAACTGCCACAGCATGTCCAATTTCCCATAGCAATTCATATGTACCTGTAGTGGACAATAATAAACAAGTTTAGATAATGTTTTATTTGTAAAATTAACAAAAATCTAAATTTTAAGACTAGCTACAGAATCTCACGATTCTGTAGCTGGTCTTATTTGCAAACAAAACTGTTTTAAATCAATCCAAACGATAACAGAAATATATTCGACCTTTTAAACAAACCTTTAATTACTAATTCAACACAAAGAAAATCATTCATGCCAGAAGTAACCAAATCTTTATGCCAATTTGAAACAGACAGAAATCGTGTTTAATTAACCGAATGGTAACAGGGACATATGCAATATGTCAAACAACTTTTATTACCAATTCGGAGAAGACATAATCGTTTGACAATTGGAAACCAACAAAATCATTTTTTGAATCAATTTCAAACAGACTATATTCGATTTAGCCAAATCTTTCATACGAATTCAATACAGACAAAATATGTCAATCCAAAACTTAACAGAATCGTTTTTAAAATCAAAACTAACAGAGTCATTTTTGCGAATCAATAGATTACATTCTATTTATCAAACCAATCTCTGATATCAATGCATCTCATACACAAAAGCTTATGCTAATTCAAACATTAGAATCATTTTTGGATCAAACCAAACAGAACTTAATCGAACTAACTCAGGGCCAACACGATCATTATACTAATTCAAGAGCAATCAGATCGTGTTAAATTGGTTCAATCAAACATAGCTACATGATTTTAGCAAACAAATCTTCAATGCAAACAAAAATAGTTTATACTAATCCAGCACGAAATCTTTTATACTAATTCAAATAAAAACGAAATCATTTCTGGAAATTCGAAGTAAACTGAATTGTTTCTAATATTTTCAAACAAACAGAACTAATCAAAAGAAAACCCAATCGGTTATACTAATTCAAACCAACTTATAAAAAAAAATCGATGTTGAAATACATACCTGGGCAGTAGGAGAACGATTCGATCAAGATAACTTTGAATTGACAAAGGCCGTTGCGGCCTCAACATTTCTGAAGACAATTGAACCGGTGGTCTATTGCTTCTTCTCGTTGGCTTGTAGCCTGTCGTTCTCCTTTGACAACACAGTAACTCGTTCCTCTAATGATTTAATCTTGGATTGCAACAGGGGAACATCCGTGTAGTAATGTTCAAGCCAGGAATTGCATTGAGTACATGGTGGTTGATTGGGCCTTAGCATTACAGGTGAGGGTTCGTTCAAGTTACTAGGAGTTTCATTTCCAATCTTAATTCCCGGGAAGTTAGGGTCATTCTTGAGGCACGGAGGTAGGTTGGAAACATAGTCATAGGTTTCCATAGAACAAAGGCCATGGGAGTAAGGGTATTCCTCATTCAAGAAACGTTCAATATCAGAGTCTAAATCCTCGCTCAGAATGATAGGCTTTTGGTCAGAGTTTTGTTTGGGCTTGTTCCTAGCACATCTGGATATCCATCATGCATTCTTCTTTCCCCTACTATTGACACCAGTATCACCTTTGCCTTTCTTCCTTACAGTTTTCTTGACGGTCTTAATATTGTCTTTAGCACACGGGTCGACCATGGTATCGGGTAGGTCAAGGTTGGGGAAATTCGAGGGTTTGAGAGGGGGTAGAAGGGTAGGAGGTGGTATGGCTGGCCCAACCAGAGTTTCAGTAACCACAACCTTGTCCACTTCGACACACTCAGGAGTGGAAAAGCCATTCCTTGATAGGAAGGCTTGCCAACAGTCACCACTAAGGCTCAAAAGGTGGACGATAATGATTTTGATCAAGCAGTGATGGAAAAGGATGCTATCAGCCTTCTCACACTTAAATCGTTTGGACATCTTGTACAGACTGTGTAGGAGATAGTGCGGCATGTTCAGAGGGTAGTCTATAAAATTCATCAGCAACCTGAGATGATAAAGAAATTCCAAACCATAACAACCTTCGCAAGTCACAAATTGTTTAACAATTGCCAATAGATCATGCCACCTGGGCTTGAGGGCGGTGACAGACATACCTCTATCACAACTAACAACCTTTCTCGATGTGAAAAGGAGCAGCCATGACACCTCGTCCACTTTCGAGTTCTTAAACCACCTCTATCCGTTAGCTGGTAAGCCTGTGGCTGAGCTAAGGAATTCCTCATTTAGCTCAAGCTGTATATCTCTGACCTTATCCCTGCATCCGTCGAAGGTGAGGGAAAACTTTTGGGCTACCGAAAGGTTGAAACCCTCAAATCTCTGGATAAAAACTAACCAGCCACTATTTTCCAAATCCTCACAAGCATTATCGAATAGCAAGAGTGTTTTGTTGCCATTAGGTTCTATGCGCACCAAAAACCAGAGCAATAAAAGAAAGCAAACAAAAGAAAAATATTTACACAGTATACAAAGGATTGTCATCATGCGAAATATCTTTTCAGAGCCAGGCCATTCACCAGATAGGTGTCTGGCTGTCCCTCTAGATTCTGTAATCGGAAAGAGCTGGGACCCAATTTCTCAGCAATTAAAAATGGTCCAAGCCATAAGTTCTGAAATTTCGTGGGTTCTCCCTTTCCCTCATGCCGTTTGTCCCATTTCAAGAAAAGGTCACCTACTTCGAAGTTCCTATCAGAGGCAGAGTTAGAATCAAACCAGCTTTTGACCACTAGTTGATGCTGATCTAACTTATGTTTAGCTTGAGCTCTTACCTCTTCTAGTTTCATTAAAGCGTTAATTTTGTTCTCCAAAGGGGGACAGTCTTCCTCTTGTATTTTTTGTGATAGCGGTAGTGAGAGAAGAAGAATATGTGGTGGCAGAATTGTTTCTCTGTCATAGACGATAAAGAAGGGAGATTTACCTACAACATTCTTTGGTGTTACCCTATCAGCCCAGATTGCGTTTAACAATGCATTATGCTAGTTTTTGTGATTCTCAGATACCGTTCTCTTGATGATTTTAATCAGATTCTTATTTGTTGATTCTGCCGATCCATTGCCCTGGGGGTAATAGCTGGCAGAATACTTCAATTTAATTCCTTTTTCTAGAGCGAACTCGCTCATTTCAAGAGATGAAAAATAAGAAGTGTTATCGAATACTAAACAGTCAGGGATACCAAAACGGGTAATAATATTTGAATTTAGAAAGGCAATTACCTGACTAGTATTCACAGTTCTTAATGCGGTAGCTTCAGACCACCTGGTGAAGTAATCTGTGGCTGTTATGATAAACTTATGCTGCTGTGAGGATGGTGGATTGATCGGACCTATAATATCAAGGCCCCACTGCTAAAAAGGGCAGTCTACTGAAACAGGTTGCAAAGGAAAGGATGGTTTTTGTAACCACCCTGATGCTTTTTGACAAATAATACACTTGCGGCACAAGGCATGGTTGTCTCTAAAAAGTGTGAGCCAGTAATAACCGGCTCTCAAAACTTTATGGACAGTGGTGTCACCACCAAAATGCCCACCAGCTTCTCCTGCATGCAATTCTAGTAAGACTTTTTATGCTTCGTCTTTCTCAAGACAGCGCATTAGTACTCCATCAAAAATTTGATGAAACATAATACCATTAATCAAATGAAAGGAGGTAGATTTTAATATTAACGCTCTTCTTTTAGTGGGATCCATGTGACGGGGGGATGACCCATGCTCAAGACAGAATTTAATATCGTCATACCAGGGACTGACAGAGTTTTGTGCACAGCAGATTGCATTTTGATTGTGTTGTCCTGGGTTTGACATATCGTTTTCTTCTTCCTGTCCTGGAGCTGAATCAGCAACTAACTTACATAACCCTTGGCCTCTCACTATTTGAGCTAGGGTGATTTCTATGTCATACTCATGTAAGGAAGTGACCCAGTTTTCTCTCTTTTCGCCTAGTTCTTTCTGCACTAACAGATTCCTGACGGCTGGGTAAGGGACGATAACTTTGGTCCTGGATTTCAAAAGATAAGATCGAAAGTGCTTGATTGCTTTGAAAACAGCATAGGCTTGCTGATCTACCGCTGGGTAATTAAGTTCTGCACCTTTGAAAGCAGAGCTCATAAAGGCAATGGGTATTTCATTGTTTTCAGCATTCTTTTGAGTTAGGACGACAGCGTAGGAGCGGTCAGAAGAAAAAGTGTAGAGCGTGAAGTCTTGCGAAAAGTAGGGGCTCATGAGAGAAGGAGTGTCTATTATGGCCTTTTTTATTGAATTGAAAACTTGATTTTCTAAGGGTCCCCAATGATATTGTGCGTCTTTCTTTATTAAATTCTGTAAAGGTCTTACCATCTCAGAGAAACTAGGAACGAATCTCCTGACGAAGTTTATCTGTCCTAAGAAAGACTGCATAGACTTTTTGGATGAGGGAGGGGGAAGTTTCAAGATGACTTGAGTCCTTTCAGGGTCGATAATCATCCCTTTGCTTGACACAATGAATCCTAAGAGTTTACCTTGTTCTACTGCGAAGATAATTTTTTTAGGATTTAAGGAAATGTCGTATTTACGACATCGCTGTAGAACGACTCTTAAATGAGCTAGATGATCAGTCTTGTTTTTTGAAAATACAGTAACATCATATAAGTAAAATACGACGGATTGATTGATTAAGCCTC
>ML779005.1:529058-541985 GCA_009831015.1 Picea engelmannii | reverse complement strand
AGGTCACACTAAAATTTCCCCCCGGTTTCTAGAAGGTCTTAGGCTTAGGGTTTAGATTCTGAGCTAGGCGACGATTGGTTAAGGGTAATACTTAAGGTGTTATTCAGGTGCTGAAGACTTAGGGTTAATTAGGCTCACTCCATAAACCACCTTTATCGCGACGTGCCCTTCAGGTCGCACCACATGTGCCAAGGGTGCCACTCGCCTCTGAAATTTCTTTGTGTGACGTGCCCTTCAGGATGCACCACGTGCTCCAAGGGTGCCACTCTCCAACTGATTTTCTTTTGTGCGACGTGCCCTTCAGGATGCACCACGTGCTCCAAGGGTGCCACTCGCCGACTGAACTGATTGGTAGACCTCTATAACCCCTGGAGTCAACACTCCGCCAGGTGAACTGGTAGGAGACTAAGGGCTCTAAGGAATAAGGCCCCCGCCTTATTGCGCGCCCCTTAGAATCATCATGAGCGACTGTCGCAGTCGACCCTCATGGCATCGTGGGTCCTCTCGAACTAGGTAATCGTTAACCTACAGTTCGAGCCATGGAGGGAGTGCTAGCAGGCGGTGGCAGGGCTGCTGTCCACCCCTCTCCCTCAACCTCTCTGCAATCGTGTGTGGCCCCTTTACTCCATATGTGAGTCAAGTCGGCAAGCTATCGTCAGCCTGCATCACCAATAATCATGTCAAAAATGTCAACATCAAATCAAATGAAACATCATAATAAACATATCAACCCAAAAGCACACTCCCTGACTCAGTCCGGAGTCCAAGGGGGTTCTACCGATGCCACTGCATCCTCAAGGTCAAAAACCCTGGACACTCAAAAAAAACTGAGTCAATAGCACCCGTCTACATCAAATAGTAACACATCATGTCATCTGTCAATCACATCATAATCAAATATAAAAGGCCTAACATCAAAAGGGTCCAGATCACTTGCGAGCAAGTGTTCTCAGTGCGCCAGAGCGGGATGTTACACTTAATTGGGGGAAGGTAATTGTCAAAGATTTGATGGATCTCATCCTTGGTTGTTACTTATGTTGTGAATTTCTGGAAGTATGTTTTAGAGATAAATGTGATGCATCAAGATGTGATAATAAGATTGTTTTTTTTATCTCTAGATACAAGACAAAAAAAAAATGGTTTAAGCATACTCTCAATCTAAAGAGTATATCTTCTCTTTAAATCTTCATTGAATAATTTATCAAAAGGTGGGCCTTGAGAACACAAAGATATGAAGATATTCTCCATGATCTCATAGTGGCCCTAAAAAAGGAAGGGTTATTTTCTAACTCTATTAGGGAAGATAAAGAGTTCATTCTAGAACAAGAAGTTGAAGAGGAGCAAGAATCACTTCATGATTCCATTGAAGATAATGAAGATTTGATTAAAGAACCAGAGTTTGAATAGGTGACTCACGAGGAAGGTCACCAAACACACGAAGTAGAACATGAGACACTTTATGAACCCATTGAACAACACTTTGATGAGTCACTCCATGTTGAAGACCCAAACCACAAAGAGGCCCCTCATGAATACAATGTCGACATTTTCTCCTCTATCTGATGAAGATAAAGTCATCCAAGCTTCCATTCTTTTTACACATGAAGAATAGAATGTGGTTAGTGTTAGAATATATAAGAATATTGAGAGGGGGGAATGAATCATTATAGATTTATTTAAACAATTTTAACCTTCAAGAACTATATAAACATTAATCATTAATCATGTCATTCATCATCACATAAACTCATACACATTGCACAAATATTTTTACATGGAAACCCAACTGGGAGAAAACCATGGAAGATTTTCTTAAGTAGTTTCAAGATTTTACAAGCACCAACTTGAAGGAAGCACCCAGTCCCTGAGTTTTCCAGCACCTAATGGAAGGAGAACCCAATCCCATTGGAATATTTTAAATGATGATACATTATCAAATCAACCTTCAAATACAATCCCAAAATCACTTCTTAAATCTGCATACAAAACTGCTTAGAACTGTACCTCAAATCTGAAAATTTGTAAGATTCGCCACGAGCTCAATTTTTTGTCTCTGATTCTGAAACTTGGACCTCATATATTAGGAATTTTTATCCTTTTAATGCAGCAAGTTGAATTCAAATTGGACCAACCAAGATTTAGATATAACCGTTTATCTCAAACACCTATTTGAGACTCATTTATGGATTAGTCACAAACCCTAAATTCCAATAAGTATAACTCAATACCTGTAATGAATCAAGATCTGAAACTTGTACCCAATCTTATTCGATATATTCTATGAAATTCCTCTAATTGTTTCTCCTTGACTCATCCCTGAAAAAAATTTATAGCGAAAATGGAAGGATTATGTGTTTTGAAGAATAAAACCCTAGTTTTAAAAACCTCATCTTCCAGTGAGTATAACTCCAAAACTATGAGTCAAGACCTAAAATTTGTACCCAATATTATTTGTTGTATCTTCTGAAACAAATCCAAATTTCACTATCTGAATCGTTCTAGAAAAAAAAATATATTGAAAATTCCAAGATGACCTTCAAAGAAAACCCTAGAACAAATCATCACAAGACTTCATCTTCCCTTGGAATTTCGCCCCTCTAGGATGTAATTCGATCCTCTTCCTTGGGTAGGTCGAATTGGTTTAATCCAAATGCCATATGAGGCTCCTCCTATTTATATGATTCTTCTCCACATGAGGGGGTGCGACCAAGGTTCACAACTTTTGGGTTGCACCTCTTCCTTAAGGATGGTCGACCTTAGGGGATTCTTTACTTTACTTTAGGGGATTCTTCTCTTGTATTTAGGGGCTTCTTCTCTTGGTTTTATGGGTGGATTAAATTGAATTTAGGTCCTTCTTCACTTGGTTTTAGGGATCCTTCAAGGATCCATTTGTGTACAACTCAAAGTGGGCATGTGGAAACAACCACATGTTATCCCATCTCGTGAAGGCCATGCTTAAAAGCTATGCCATAACAAGATCACTTTGGAGTTATATACACTTATGTCAAGGCTCCTTCAAGTATCTTCAAGGATTCTTCAAGTGGACACATCATCATCACTTTTAGGGGATTCTGGGATTTTTTTTAAGGCTTCTTCTAAGCTTGACATCAATGACAACCAATTTTCCAGCAACAAGTTGTACTCCTTTCCAAGTTTTTTATGTTGATTCATTTCATGATTTGGAAAGTGAAGAAGTTATGGAGGAACTGTTGGATGCATTAGAACCTTCATACTATAATAAAAGTAATGATGAAATTGAAAATATTGATGATTTTATACATGTTGGGAGAAGTAAATGGGATATGAGTTATTCTAGTTTTGATGGAGATCTCATTTATGACACTGAAGGTTGTTTTCAAATAAAAAATATTGAATTTCTTCCTTTAGAACAACCATATGATATTTTTAATGATTCATATGTTTGGAAACATGAAGATGAAATGATCATAGATTTGTTCCAACCACCCAAGAGTGAACCATTGCACCATCCTCATGATGATGCCTAGACCTTTCCTGGAGGGTTTGATGCATGTCCTTTCGAGCAATCGGATTTATTATATGAGGAATATCTACAACCACATGTATGCTATAATGAGGATGAGACCATGATTTTTCCATGACAGGAATTTCATGATGAAGGTTTCTATCCTTCTTGTTTTTCTTCTCCTTGTTATATTACTAAGGATACAATGGAGAACCATGTTCTTGGTCCCAAGTCGTCTATGGGGAAATATTTTTTCTTATAATTTAGAGGAAGGTTTGAGGCGTTAAGGAGAACATTGACATCCCATTTTTTCATCCTCCCCTTGAGTAATTATCAACCATCCTCCATATTCCCCTTCATCCCTTCCCAAGCCTCGGGAAACGATGAGAGCCAAGATAGCCATTCTTTGGAGTATCTAAATCATCCTTGTGATATTTTTTTGCCATATCCATATTCAGAGATGCATAGAACAAGATATGGAGATATCTCTTTTCGTGACTTTTTCCTTCCCTCTTGCCCCCATGAATTGAATTCTATGATTGAGTATGTTGTAGTGTTTGTTTCATCTCATCATCATTTTGTGCTTGGTTTATCTTTGATATGGTTCATAATAAGTCACATGGGTATACATTTTGATAAAAATGTTGGGATGGATTTCTTGGTTATATGAATTTACCTAGATCTCCTTGTCTTATCTTAGGTTAGGTAGGTAGGTAGGTCATTTTTATCCTTGCATCTCATTTATATATATTTTTGTCATACACTCATGATTGTATAGTATTGCATTCATCTTGCATTATTTTCCTTACTTTATTATGCATTTATGTTTGTTTAGGTTTGATTTTTGAAAATGCCAAAAACAAATATTTCTAGCATGATTTTGATATACTAACACAGGTGGATCACCCGCCTTTTCTACTGAAGTGCAAGTGTTTTTAGAATTGGGTACAGGATTGCAGGTTTTGGACAACCAAATATGTTGAGGTTCTCATGCACTCTACGACGACCACATGTACCCATGTTGGATTCATATGTTACCCACCCCATCCTAGGGGTAACTAGAGGATATCATGGCTTATGGCCCACAATGAAGACAATGATCTCGTTGATGATGATGATCAACATATCCACCATAGAAGCCCAAAATATCCCCTCATATTTCCTCTTCTACTTTGGATAAGTCAATCTCATCACATCCAGTCAAAACAAGTGTATGGGAGATGGTAACCCAACATCACAATGAGGTATGTTAAGTCCTTTTTTCATACGAGGTATTGTGCTTAATATACTATGCATGAGAATGAGAATCATTGGTTGAAGTTGAATAATTGACCATTAGATCAAGAAGTTGTGTGTGTTTCCTTGTTTCACCTTAGTGGCCAACATCTATGCCCTAGTCCCATGTTTTCACCCCCAAGGAAAAGGGGTATTACTGGGGGTCCCTCACAAGGGTAATGTTCCATGTCCCTGCCTTACTTAACACTTACCATCTTGGGGCCTGTCATAGTGTACTAAACTTCGGTAATGGGTCACAGTTCATTCTCTCATAAGAAGAGGGGATAAATGCCCAGAGGTTGATTGCAACTTCTAGAAAAATAAGAATCAAGAAAGAAAGAGAAAACAACAAAGGACTCTCAAAATACAATCCATACTTGAGCTCTACCCTTTTTGTGTTCTCCCTAGTCCCAAACAATGATTCTATAGATTGAAACCTTATAAAGGGGACCTGCAAATATGATAAGAGGAAAATAAAAAGGAAGTTTAAGGGGTTGAAAAAATGTAGTGCTTATAAAGTGGTAACTAAAGAGAAAGCACACCCTCCACAAAGGCAATCATAGAAGTGGATTCATTGACACCATAAGCCATGGAGTAACCCCAATACTTACCACAATCACACTTAATCTTGAAGGGTTCTTTTCTTTCCTACTTCCCCCGGTACATATCCATGTACTTGGGTCTTTTATTTCATTGTTTTGGTTGGCACACCTGATAGGGTCCAATGAAGGTCCTCCCATATTCAAACTTTCCAACTTACATAAAGTCCTGAGATGATGTGGAAATTGAAGGGGATACTTGATGTGAATTGTTTTTGTGTCTTGTATCTTAAGTAACAACTTACTTTGTATGATGTAAGGATTAGTATATCTTATGAACATTGGCTTGAATTGATTTCATACTTTGTTTTGATCCAGATGTCACTGACATGGTACTTTGAAGGACACCGCAATATTTCACCCAGGACATTGTGCATTTATTGTAGGATATAACACATGTGATGCAAAGCATTGAGTCACCCAGTGGCTTGACACATTTAGATACTAGCTCTCAGATATTTTATACCTTGGACGATGGACATACAATCTTTATTTTGAAAAACGGTCATGATGGAACACTTATGGTTAGGAAACCCATACTATGGACAATGCACCAACACATTACCCAACCATTTGATGGAGTATGTTGCACTTGATTTGGCTTGGACAACATCTAGATATGAGGCACACCCTCTTCCACCATCGACACTATGCTTCACACCTTGGATGTTGGGCCTTTTTTATGATGATGTCATGCTAGGGTTTGATGGAGATATTGGGGTTTTCTTGCCACATGGACATCACATGATGATTTGATGTGTCATGAAAATTCTCCAATCTTTCTTTCACTTTGGATGATGACACATGGCCTTGGGAGGCCCTCCTTCATGTTATCACTCCAAGAGTCACTCTAGGTTGTATCTTGAGTGAGCTTGGTAACTTAATCAATAACTCAATGTAAGGTATGAAAATGGATAAAAATGAATGATTTATTCAATAACTCCCTCACTCAAGACTCAGTTGAATACATTCAAAAAAAATAAGACCCTCAAAGGTACCGATCAGATGGTTTTATAGACTGATATGGATGAAGAACGCTTACTATACCAGCAAGATCATGTACATTAAAAAATAAATATTATAGGTTGATTATAACAAGGAAAAGTACTTGTAGTTTTGTCTACCAATGCAATGATAAAAGGACTTTCATCAATCACTGTATAAAAATATATAAATGAACATAACATTCATTCATGACAAGTACAAAAAAAGATATATGAAATGAGGAATCTGAACAAATACAAAGAGAAGTGATTATATTCCAATATGTTCTTCAAAAAGGTTGAGGAATCTGAACAAATACAAAGAGAAGTGCTTATATTCCAATATGTGCTTCAAAAAGGTCTTATACAAAAGAGTCTATTAAGGTCTTCCACTTCTAACCCTTAGCTCCTCCCTTTGGTCCTCTTTATATAGATAGTACATGCTCATATAGATCCAAAATAGATGGATCTCATAACCTCTTTACCTATATTTGGTTTGTTGAAGATATCCAATTCAAATCCAAATTTGTGAAGTGGCTAGCAAAAATAGAGTATACAATTTCAGGAAATATTCCTCTCAAAGTTTCACCCATATCTCCCAAATACTAATAGTTGTTGCAAAACTAAGAGAGGTTTTTGAAGAGGAGAACGTTCTTGTGAAAAACCTCTCTCACTTTCCAAAAATACATTTTCCGTTCATCATAATCTATATCCAAAAAATATGACTAAAACAAGAAAACAAGGATTTACAAAATCTAGTCATATTCCTACAATCTAGGATTTGATCCCTAGAATGTTTCCATTGAGGAAATGAAGTGCTACCTACATGATTTGATGGGGGATGATCTTACATGTAGCCACCTTGACCCAAAAATCCTCTTTCCAAGTCGAATTTTGACCAAAAATCATTTATGTTGAAAGTTTGAAGAGTTGGTAGTGCAATACACAGGAAAAACACAGTTTGCGCTACAAACTCCTATAGGTGACTATTTTTACCTTTGTACATGAAAAATGAATATAAAAGTGAATTGAAGGCTAAGAGAGGCTTCTTTAGACCTGATATAATATAATATAACCTATCATATGCTAGGGCATATCAATTTTTATCATTTAGGCTCTCTCTTGCATCATTATTCACAATTAGAGTTTATGCCACAATGTCACTTCAAGTGCTTTAGACAAGCATGCAAGGCATCTAAAAATGTAGCTTGGAAGGCTTATTTCAATGGAGGACATACCACTGTAGTTGCTTGATATTTATTGATATTACTCAAGCTTAATCTCAGTAATAATGCATTAATATCTTCCTTTCACAATGTAGATCAAATGACCATTCATAAGACTTCGTATGTTTGAGATAAAAAAATGAAGCTTTGTGATCATGCCACATACATATTTTACCACTGCAAAACTAATGAAGGAAGTCTGGAATACTTCTATCACTTGCACATTTATCTGGATCTTTTCAAACCCTTAAAGACAAAACTTCCTTGGTTTCCAAGAAAGATTGATGTCACCACATGTGTGGTTTTATGATTTATATTTTCATTTATTATTGTTGTAGAAGTTATTTTGGAGGAGTCATCCCCACTTGTAAATTGAAATTATGACATGTTGTCGACAAAGTGCTAGGGTTTACCTTATATAAATATAGCTAGCACTTCAACTCATTTTCATCATCACTTTTCTCCTCACACAAGTGAGTGGGAGATATAAAAAGTTTGTTGTATTTCTCTTTGACTCTTGGATCTAGTGTGTTAATCTTGAAAGAGGATTGTTGTGGATGATTTTCACTTTTCTTGGAAGATATCTATTGGAACTAGAGATTCTCTTGGCATAATGACTTCAATAAGTGAGTAATTTTATTTAATTGGATAAGTTTTCTCACGGTATAATTTTTAATTGTTATCTTATTGCATGTTATTTGGTCCTTGTAAAACCCTAGGAAGGAGACATAAGTCTTTGTCTCCTTCAATATTTTTTTTGTCCTAGTTTGGTGAAAGCAATAAGAGATCTAGTCTCTTGCTAATATTCTTAAGCCTAAGGCCCAAGAGGTTTTGCACCTTAGGATTTTGATATTAGTAATTTGATCCTTGACCTAGGTTATCTAGAAGAGGGAAAATGGCATCTAGGGCCCAAGAGGCTTTGCACCCTAGAAATCGCTTTCTTGAAGGTTTAGTCCTAAGGTCCATAAGGATTTGTATCTTAGGGTTTGAACCTCAATATTCTTCATTATCTAAGTATTTATTCAAGTGTTGCATGTTTGAATCCATAGCCCTAGAAAGTCAATGACACTAGCTAGTATAAGAGTTCCCTCTGTGGTGAAAACATTATTGGAATTAATATTCTCTCTCTCAAAGTGATTTCACTAACCCTGCTAACTCTAACTTAAGAAAATGAATGATATTTATTGTTGTTGTTATAAAAAAATTCTACGGCCACTAGAGTTTACTTTAATTGTTGCATACTTAGTTGAAATAGTGGCTAAAGATACTCATAATTGGATGTTGTTGCACATGTTGAAGGCTTAATTCTTATGCTCAATTTCTATATTTCTAGGTACTTTTCCTCATTGTTGTCACAAAACATTAATTATTGTTACACATTGTATTACTATTGTAATTTTGCAACAACAATTGATTATATTCATCATCTATTGTCTAAGAGGTCATTTATAAGTTATATGACATGGTAATTGTCTATATTAATCTTTGGATTGTTTATTGTTTCGTATAGGTGAACCAATTACATTTTTACCTTTCTTACCTCTCCTAGACCTAGACCTAACATTCATATGACCAAGATAGGGGGTTGTAGGCTCGACTAATCTTGCTACTCGAACCCTTGAGGTCACCATGGAATCCTCCCTTGTGTTGGATCTTCTTCCATCACTAAAACGAGGGAAGTATTTACTTAGGTGATAGTGGTAGAAACTTCCAATTGTAACACGGATAGGTATCTTGTGGAGGCTTTGCACAAGTACAAATCCTATGATGATAGGACCAATTGATTTTCATTTGCATCCTTTGTGTATTTTTTCTTCTTAAGATGGTTTTATAATCCCCCATTTGTGTTCTTATGAAAAATAAAATGCATGAAAATTGTTAGCTATTATTGTTATGAAATACATTATTAGTAAAAATTCAAAGAAAAACTTCATGTTTATCACATTTTGATCTACCTTCCTCTGTTTGCAACACTATCATAAAATTTACGAACATTGCTCTCAAGTTTACTCAATTTTTTTCTCGACATGGCACACATTAACCAATAAACATCATATAAACCCATACATAATTCATAATATATTACTTTGAGTAACCTATATGTTAAAACTTCAAGTAACTTGTTTTGTTCTCTTCTTGGGACATACTTCCTCATGCACATCGCAGTAATGTTTTTTCCTTGATCTTTTATTATCAATCTTCTAAGTAGTAAACCTTAGTAGATAAAAGATAAAATATAAACCCTTAACTTGAGAATAACAAATTCATCCTCAACATCCAACGTATCTCAATACAATAATACTCATGTGTATTTATACTTTATCATGAGTATTCCTAGAGGTATATGCCAACTACCCTTCATTATTATATTCATTTCCTTTAACTACCTAGTGGACCTACTACAAGATTATATACACAATACATTTGTTATCCCCTTTGGGTACCTCCCTAGGTACTCTATATTATCTTTTCTAGGGACACTATGTAACATTCCAGTTTTAATGTCCGTAAACAGTAATGTAATTGTACATATGTTAAATAGGCTGCTGAGCTAGAAATGTTTTGGGCCAGAGAGCCTATATTGATTAAAGTTTGGAGAACTTGGCATTGTAATATGTACATAAACTGATTAATAAAAATAAACCATTGGTTTCGATATGAGAGGGGCGATAACGTTGGGGGGATATGATTCCACAAGAGAGTGGGATAAAGGGGTTCCACATGCCTAATAAACCCAAGCCATTTTATTATTAAATATAAAAACGACGATTTAATTCATGTAAGAGGTTGGTAGGAAAGCTCATATCACTAGTTTATAACAATTTGGGATAAGTACAACCACTTTTTAGGAAATGTGAGTGTTAAGATTGCATGAGAGAAAAGGAAATCCAAGTGGGTATCAAGGACATTTTTTCAAGCAAATTTTTGGACAATAAGAGGAGACCTTGGTGTTGGAAAAGAGAACCAACCATTCTAAGTATAAGAGAAGCCATAAGAGGGGTTGAGTTTTATGCCAAGAACTAGGTTGGCATGCCTGGGAGTGACATTTTGTTGAGAAATCACAAGAGCCTATGGGTGAGTTATTGTGAGCACTCCTAATTACAACTGAGAATTCTTGGAGTCTGCAACTATGATATTTCATATCCAACGTTGTGCTAGAGCACTAAAGGGAAGTGGGATAGCTTGATGGATTGCATGGCAGAGAAGGGGATCCCATTCCTTGAGTTGTGCAAGTTGAGGGGAAATATAGCTAGTGGATAGGAATTGTTGTAGGAGTTAGCAATATAGGTATTGGGTTGTGAATGGAAAATGTGGCTAGCCATGAAATCCAGACCTCCTTGTGGATTCATAGCCCCAACACAAGGTTTTCTTGTTGTTAAAAGAAATAGAATAGCAGGCCTATGGTTTGGAGGAACATCCATCGTATGTATCCAATTGGTGTTTTACTGAAAGATAAGTGCTTTGTTATATTTTACATGTTTAATTCCATTCTGTATATGTTTTTATATAAATTTTGTGTTTGCTTGAATAGTTGCAATCCCAAGTTTAATTTTACTTTTAATTGCATGGGAATTTTTATCATGGTGCACACATGCATTTTATTTGGGTTTAGTAAGAAGGTAATTTATACATTACATTCTCTCCCCCTTCATGTGTTTCCTCCTCAAAACATGAGTGGAAGTCATATAATATGATTTGGTAAGAAATCTATTATGTTGGTACTAAGCATGAGCATCCATCCATCCTAGATGTGAACATGGGTTACAACTACAACCTTACCACCTCAATATTGATTATGGTTTCTCCTTTGGTTCAATATTTTCACTATGCTACTTTAATATCTCCATGCATTTCTTTTATTCATCCATGTACCTCTATATTGGGTGTCTTTCCAATTCCACGTTGATCCATAATAATTTTGTCGATGCCCATGACCATGCCTTGATGATCATTGGTTCCCAGGGTAGTGTGGGTGGTGATATACAGCAATGTTATCTATTAGTTATACTTTATTTGACACTTAACCTGTGATTCAATATTGCAACTCTATAGACTCTTCTTCATTTGTATTCTCTTCATGGGGCTTTCCTTTGGGTGCTTGTGTAGACTCTTATTCGAAATCAACCTCAAACTCTTAATCTAATGTTTTTGTAGTTATTGTGATTAATTCTCTTGTAATCACTTCTTCATGTGCCTCCTTGGGGCCTTGTTGTAAGTGAGAGTAATACCTTGTAGTGTGATTTTATTTTATCATGTATCAAAGCTTCATAAAATTTGTTTTTCTTAACCATGACAAGATGATGGAACTTTCATATGAATCCTATGAACAAGTATTTTTAGATAGGTGATCTCATGATTTGAAGAAATATCAAGGGATCCATTAGGGTTTATTTTCATGTGAAAACTTCCTATTACAAGTTCATGGATTCCTTCAATAGGAAAAGGTCATTATTTCTTTTTACCCTAGCTAAAAGCATAATTTCATCAATGTTAACTTAGCTAAAATATTGCAAGTCCCTAGAAATCATATTCAATGCACATAGGTTGAAGGTGAGAATGCTCAAATTTTTTGATATTTACATATTACTATGGATAAATATGTGTTGCATTCAAATTTCCATGTTATAGATGTGGGTGATATGGATATTATTCTTATATTTCCTTGGATGGCCCTAGTTGGTACAATTAATATTATTGTACCAAAGAAGTTTATGAAACTTTTTTACGAGAAACAAAATCATGTTGTAGGATATTTCTCTGACTCAAAAAGAAGGGACCAAGGTGCCACATGAATAATTTCTTGTAGGGAAAATAATTGTAGTACCTACAAACACGTCAGATGAAGGTTTTGAGGTCAAATCCAAATACAAGTTTACAAAAGCACCCAAAGGAAAGCCCTGTGATGGGTGTAAGAATAAAGAAGAAACTACAAATATTCATTCATCAAAGAAACCATAGGTTAAAGAGTCAAAGAAATAATAACCAATATCTAAATTTTTGTATATTTCCACCCACACCACCCTAAGAAATGACAATCAACAACATAAGGATGTAAGCCTTAGCCAACTTACTATGGACCAACATAGAACCAAGAAACCACCTAGTATAGAGGTATATGGAACACTAAAAGCAATGCATAAATATATCAAAGTAGTGCAATGACAACATCGAACAAAGGAGCAACCAAAACCAAGATTGAGGTGAAAATATCATAATTGGATGTTAAGAACCAAACATCAATATAGCATAGAAAAACCTCAGGAAAAGTACTCAACGCCTTGAAAAAGAGATAATTTCAGATAATAAGCCTCTTCGAGGGGGAAACCTCCTTTTACCCCACTTAAATGTTCAAGTACAAG
>ML779005.1:494010-504338 GCA_009831015.1 Picea engelmannii | reverse complement strand
AGATCAACTACAAGATATTGAAGAGATCACTTCAGAAAAGGAATTGGTGAACATAGTACTCAATGGTCTTCCCAAGACATGGGATGCATTTGCCGCAAGCATGAACACAAGGAAGGAGTACCCGACATTTGAAGAACTTTGGAATTGTGCTCAAGAAGAATCAAGGATCAATGCAAAAGAGATACCCCAAAAGAAGTACAATGACCAAGCCTTCACAACAAGATTCAAGAACTTCAGGAACAAAAGGAACTTTGGTTCAAGGAGGAAGCCAAATCAAGAGAAAGACATTTCAGAAATACAATGCTTCAACTGTCAAAAGTACGATCATTACAGGTACTAGTGTCCTGAGCTAAAGAAAAGGAAGGAGAAACACGAAGCATCGATTGCCGAAGAAAAGGAACCGACAAAGAAGACTAAGCAGGATGGAAGAGACTTCTTCTACTAAAGGTAACAACACTCTTCCTATTTCTTGTACATATCTTACTTCCATCGTCTTTGTACATATCTTGTATATCTATCTCTTGGAAGATAATGTGTTCCAAGAAGAACTATACCTATGAAAGAACAAACAAGATGAAAAGAGTTATCATTAGATATTACACATGAAAGAATGAAATATATCATGTGAAAGCCATTACAAGAGAAGCCGAAATCAGAATCAATCTTGAAGAGACTTAGAAGTCAGACATCAAGAGAAATTGGAGAAAGACTTATGACGACAACTAAGACGGAAGCATGGACTCTGTCAGACAGAAGAGCCAATTATATATTACAAAAGATAATAAGGATGCAGATGAGAGTATGGACTCTATCAGACGGAGGGAGTCGATTATATGCACTCTTACACAAAGCAAGGATTAGGAGGGAGCTAATCCTATGATCCATTGAATATGATGAAATGTATATATCCACGGTAGCAGCCATGAAAGACAGTACGTGTTCAGCTCAACTACAGAAGAAGACCTTTTCGAAGAAAAGCCTTAAAAGTATTCCTGGTTGTCCATCCAGATCTGTGATCCTATGATGAAAAGAAGAAGTGGAATCTCTAGAACATGGAATCTCCATGAATCCAAGAGAT
Source organism: Picea engelmannii (assembly GCA_009831015.1). NCBI lineage: Eukaryota > Viridiplantae > Streptophyta > Pinopsida > Pinales > Pinaceae > Picea > Picea engelmannii. The sequence continues at coordinate 503,260 of ML779005.1, read as the reverse complement.
AATGAAAAACATGAAGATTCCAAGAAAGAAAGAAAAGCCAGAACAACCAGTCATCACATTAATAATCACAAGATTACCAAACCTAATATGGAAGCAATCAAGCAGAAGAACTGAAAGTTGTGATGAAGAACAATGTATGGAAGACTTATGAATGAAAGCATTATGAGATCCAGAACCAGATATTCTCTCAGATGGAGGGAGAAGACTATAATGATTGCTTGTTCCAGTACACCAGACTTATCTCTATATAAGTCATTATATCATCCGCAACATCCATGAGTTGGAATTCTACATCAGATAAATGCAAAGAATGTTATCCAGAGAAATTGAATAAAGAGTGTATGAAGAGCAATCTCAAGTCTTTGAGACATACCAGAAAGAGACTCTTGTATGCAGATAAGTAGAAGACAACTTGGTGGAGAACCTCCAGTGCACAGCAGAAGCGTGGTGAAGATTTCCTATAACATCAAGATGACTACTCAGAAGATCAGATCTCGTGATGATAGAAGAAGTGCCACATGGATATGTTCCAGTTCTCCAACTATGATATACTCTATTGTTCAGACCTACATGAAGCCTTCACAGTATTCCAGACTAAAGTACATTTGAGATCAATCATTACAATATCCATGATGAAGTCCAGAAAGGAGAGGTAAAGCTCGAGTATATTCCCACTGATGAGGAGACAGCAGATATCCTGACAAAACCTCTATCCAGAATCAAGTTTATATATTTTCGAGAGAAGACAGGGATCGGGAAGATTCTCCAAGCTAAGAAAAGGTATGGAAAAACATTTATTTTTGTGATTTAAATAACTCTCCAGTTAGGAGGGAGCACTTATCTTTGTAAATTGAAAAATAGTCCAGATTGGACAGATGCTTTCCTGTTCGGAAAGTGGATTGAGATTTATGACGGACAGTGGCTTCCCAATGTAGTTAACATGGGAGGCAGACTGATTATTGATGTATCATAGACAGTGACTTCCCATTGTGGTTAACATGGGGAGTGGTCTAGGACAGTCATTCTTCTTGGAAGTCACTCTGAGTAGTGGTCAAGTAGAATGGTCTGCCTTGTCGGGCAGTCATTCTTTCGAAGTTCACAGTTGTGAGCAGTTTCGAAGAATGGTCCGTTTTGGAGGTTGATGTAGGATAGACATTCCTCGAGGGTTATACATTCTCTCCAGGTTACACTTTCTTTAGTGTCAGAGGAATGGCCCAGGGTGGGGAATGGTCCAGACAGTTATTCCTCAAGGGCGGACTCATTCTCTCCAGGTTACACTTTGTTTAGTGTCAGAGGAATGGCCCAGGGTGGGGAATAGTCCAGGCTCAGCAATTAGGGACAGTCATTCCTTAGAGCAGACTCATTCTCTCCAAGTTACACTTTGTTTAGTGTCGGAGGAATGGCCCAAGGTGAGGACTGGTCCAAACATTTCTTAGGGTTTATACATTCTGTCCAAGGTGCACTTTAATTAGTGTAGGAAGAATGGCCCAGGGTGAGAAATGGTCCAGGCTCAGAAATCAAAAATAATATTTTCTTCCTTGTTTGTGAATAATAGGGCAGATAGCCCATTGCTGATGAGGGAAGATATTCTTTCAGATCTCACAAACGTGAGTGAAAGATCTGCCTAGAGGATTATGTTTATCTTTAACAGTATTTTCTATGCAGGATGGCATCAGATGATTGTTATGGAGACTACCTATCTCCAGACAGTAGAGATATGTTGAAATAATGTAACTGCNAAGAGCATTCTTATTATTATTGTTATTTTATTATTAGGATTAATCCCCATTGTGGATTAATCATGTCGGTAATTGTATTAGGACCAAATCCCCTTTTGCGGATTGGTCATCGGACAATTATAATGGGCAGAATAAGAAGTCGGCCCCAGCAGTTATTATTGAAGACCCAGAATTAATTAAAGGTTGGTTTACCCACCCAGAGTGAGAGGTCGGCCATGCCATTGAAGTCCTTTCACATGTGCCAGTCTTGTATAAATAAGAGGCTAGCACCTCACTTCTAACACACAACTCACTTGCTCATTCTCTTATGAGGCAAGCTGCAATTACCATTTGGAGAGAGGGAGAAGAGCGGCGCATCTCTTGGAGAGGACTTTCTATATTGGTCTCTTGAACATTGTATAAGTTATTTATGATAAGGAAGTTTTTGCTGGGTTTTCTTCCCCTAGAGGGTTTCCCAGGATAAATTTTGTGTCTCTTGTGAATGTGTATTTCTCAGTGATCTTGTTCTTATGATGCTCTTATCTTTTGAAATGCAAAGAACTATAATAATGGCATAAACATTAACAAGATATACTACTGTGGTGGATATGTTCCACTGTTTGTGAGGCAGATATTCTTTCAGAGCTCACAGATGTGAGTGAAAGATTGGCCCAGATAATTCAATCTATATCATTAACATTGTTTATGTGCAGATTTCTATCAGATGTTCGTTATGAAGATTATATGACAGTAGATGAAGACTACAATGGAAGATATTCTTTCAGAACTCACAAATTTGAGTGAAAGATTGGCCCAGACAAATCAGTTTATATCATAACATTGTTTCTATGCAGGATGCTATGGTGAATATGTTTCACTGTTTGCAACCATACGTTGTTGATCAAGTACTTGTGTGTTACTTGATGTGGTGGTGAACCAGTGGATTGTAGTTATGTACTACTATGAATAGACACAGCTGTGCTCTATCCTTGTTCTAATTGCCTTGAAGACTATCAGCAGTTTATTGGAGATAATGATCATTCAGATGGATGATGAACAGAGATTTTCCAGACGGAAAACAGTTCATAACTTTTACTCCTCTTGTATCACTCTATGGTGAGAGTGACTTATCCAGCATCATGTCTAATTACTCAGATGAAGTATGGTTTCGAGAATTGATGTAGCTGGGGTGATGGTGATGCTCATGATCTAGTCATGAAATAGTCTAGATGACTATATTGATGCTACCGGGTAAATGGTATGTTTTTTTCTCAAGTCCATTACTTGTAAATACCTCTCTAGCTAGGAGGGAGTGTTAATAAGTGTTAATATTATGGTAGCTACGGGAGGCATTTACCTCCACGTGTGAAACTGACGAGAATAGAAGACCCCGGGAAGCAAGAGAAACCCTAATGAGTTGGCTAATAACCCTAGAAGACTTGTCGACTCAAGAATATAATTTATATTAGGTTATTAGCCTCCAAGAGAAGAAGTCAGCCAGAAATAATAATAATAATATACTGAACAGACACTTATCCAGAAGGAGAAGTAGGCCCCAACAAAACTGGCAGAACTACTATAAATACAGGGTGCCAGTTCTCATTTGCAGCATCTCAGAATTGCAGTTTTCCCAGTTGGTGCGCACTGCAGTTGCAGTCTTGTGCGCAGTTTTGGAGGAGAGTTGTAGGTGCAGCTGCAGCAGCAGCAAGTTTTCAGTTTTGTCTTGAATATCTCTTGGCTAGGGTTTGGACTATCTAATCATCTTTTTGTGATGCGCTATCCTTGGGGAAAGGTGCGCTACTCTTTGTTTGGCTATCTAGCCTAGGGTTTTCTTCTGGAGGAATTCTCAGTCAGGGTTAAGGTGCTCGGAGGGAGGCTTCGACCTATGGTTGGGTGACGAAGGTATCGTCAATGGTAAAATGAGCACACCATCTTCTATATTCTAAATATTACATCATTAGGACACCCCCCCATAATTGCATCTTCATGAATCTCAAGCATCATACGAAGATTGATAAATATAGCTTCAAATAAAGGTTTGGTGAAGATATAATCAACGTGATCATATGTTCTACAATATTCAAGAGGTACAACGTTCTCATGAACCAATTGTCTCAAATAGTGAGCATGAAGCTCAACATGCTTCATCTTACTATGGTAAACAAGATTTTCAGCAACATGTATAGCACTTTGGTTATCACGGTAGATTGTAGTTGAGCTCTGGATAGGAAGGCCAAATTCTCCCAAAAGTTGGTGAATCCATATTGCTTTAGTACTTGCTTGAACGACACCATGATACTCTTCTTCCATAGTCGAAAAAGAGACTACATTTTGTTTCTTGCATGACCACACCAACGATCCAGTGCTAAAGCGAAACACATAGCCAAAAGTGGACTTCTGATCATCATTGTCACCAGCCCAGTCGGAGTCAATGAAGCCGACCAACGAATCTGAACTTCGACAATACTTGATACCAAGATGAGTGGTACCCTTGAGATAGTGGATAATTCATAATTGTTTTCTAGTGTCTTTCTTTAGGGTCTTGCATAAACCGAGAAACCACACTAACAACAAAGGAAATGTCAGGTCGACTATGAATAAGATAAATAACATTGTCGGCCAGTTGTTGATAAATTGTAGAATCGATTGCGGGTGTTTAACAAGTTTTGGTAAGCTTTACTCCAAATTGAAAAGGAGTAGCACAAGGATTGCAATAAGCCATCTTAAAATGTGTCAACAGATCCATCACATATTTAGACTGAGAGATGAAAAATACATCACATAGCGGTGTTGACAGGCGAGAAAATCCTTCCTGCTACATGGGATAACTACCTGATCACAAGTCCCAATTAGACTTGTTTTCGTTTGGGATGGTAGTTTCCAACTGATCCAATGGGCTTGGTTCACCACTTAACACGTTTTCTCTTCAAAAAGAGACTTAATCTTTTAAGCTCTAATCTAAATGATCCTAGACTTGCAGAAAATAAATCATATCTCAATCAAGAGAAAAATTTAATTATGTGTAGGTGGAAAGATTGATTCTTTAGATTTCTGAAGGAATTCTTGATCTGAAGAATAATTAAAGCACAATAACCGCCATTACTAAGAATATATTTTGGTAGTTATATCTACACCAAGTCAAAGAAAAGTTTTGGTATTATGTAAGAGATGATCTTGACATATAGAAGCGTATCTGAACATAAATATCAAGTAGAGATGAGAATGATGAGTGATAATCTTTTTAGAAATAATTCATGAATCTTATTACACTATAAGTCTAGATTCATTAATGATTATCAATCATAGAAATAATCTTGATAATAATGATGCCTCTCTCATTTGATATACAGTCAATCTAACAAATAAACAAGTTATCTCATTTGATATATAGTCGATCTGACAAATAAACGAGTATTGGAAAGAATTTACATAAATCTAGAGTATAAGAATTTGTAAATTAACAAAATTACAATATTTACAAACTCCACTCCCACAAATGAATCTTCCTAACAAATGAATATGCCAACAAAAATGCAATATTTAGCAATTTCACTTGGGAAATTATGACGCAGTTTGTTTTGGCAACTTTGACCCAGTGTTATTGTAATTTTCTTTGGTTAGTAATTTCATGAAAACTATATTGTGATTTGGTGTTATCTTGGTGAATGGTATGCCTACGATCTCTCTGCGGCAATATTCGATGACCTAGTGGTAAATTCTTCCATAATACTGGAATGAAAAAACCGTGTGGATTCTTCAATGATAGGCAAAAGATTTGGTGTTGTCACGGTAGCCTTCAATTTAGCAATCAATCACATGGCTTGACATCTTCAACCGACTTGTAGAATCCTTAACTTGTGTTTGAGCTCTTTCCTTCTTTGCGTGGCACATGAAATAAATCGTTCTAAAATATCAATTGTTATGGACAAGGTAGATGTTTGACCAAGTTTTGAGGTAAAGTTTGAATCATTTGAATGATGTGCATGTGCACATCTGTTCAACGATTTGGTTTCATGTGATCTGGTTGCACGGTGTTTCTCTCTTGCACTTTTGTGAACTAAAATAATTTGAGATTATTTGTTGGCTTCTTTGTGAGTTGTTTAACTAACAACTACCACTTCTATTGCAGTGGATCATCAATCTTGAAACTGCAAACTAGCAGAATTAATGGCAAGATAATTGACAGGGAATCGATTTGACAATTGAAATATGATTTGGCCATATTGCATGATAGTATTTGAAGGTTGACCTGCACATTGTAGATATTGAGAAAAGACAATATCACAGGCTCAAGGAAATAACTGCAAACCAACAACCTTCTACAAAAAAAGAGAGATTGATCTAATTGATCTGCTTGCTAATTACATTGGAGAGCTCCTCTATTTATAATAGGCTGAGAGGAGACGACATTGATGAAGGTAGATGGATAACTCACTCATGAAGTAATGAGACAAGGAGATGGATGGGCAATTTACCCACTCCAGTGATAAGTCAAAGAAGCACATGGTCGTTGTCCATAAACAGCCAAGAAGGATGACATGTCCTACCTATCCTAAGTAAACTTATACATCAACACCCCCCCATAAGTGAAACTTAGGGAAGTAAAAAAACAAAAATATGGGTCCTAGCTACTAGGCCTACTAAGGTACCCAATACAAACTCTCATAAGTGGAGAAAAGGAGAAAACCCGTAGGAAAAAACTCCTACCCTAAAGAGAGAAAACAACACAAAAGTGAAGGAAGGAAGTCTTAAGATAACCCCCAGAGACAACTTATTTCACGCCAAGCATCAATCATAGTTGTAGAAATCGAGGTGATGCCAAAGGTTTAGTGAAGATGTCAGCAACTTGCGCTTCAGTAGGAAAATACTCTAGGTTGAGAACACCATCCTGAATGAGTTGGCAAATGAAGTGCATGTGGATCTCAATGTGTTTGGTTCATTGATGTTCCACTAGGTTGAAAGAAATGTGTATGGAACTATGATTATCACACCAAAGAGTGGTGGGATTATCTTTCTGAATGTCAAACTATGTCAGGAGCTTTCGAAGCCAAAGAACCTCCTGACTAGCAATAACTGTAGCATGATACTCATCTTCTGCAGAGGATAAAGCAATTGCAGATTGCTTTTTGTAAGACCATGTAATAGGTGTGGAGCCAAGACAATAGACAAAGCCAGATGTGGACTTTCGATCAACCGAACCAACCCAATTAGAGTCAGTGAATCCCACAAGATGAGAAGCACCAGAAGAGTACTGAATACCAAAATTGGTAGTACCATGAATATACCTCAGAATGCGCTTTGTTGCCTTCCAATGACTCTCATGAGGATCTTGAGAGAACCGAGAGACAAGTCCTACTACAAAATATATGTCAGGACATGTATGAGTCAGATACAACAAACTCCCAATCAGTTTTCGATACAATGAAGGCTTAACACGTGGTAAGGAGCAACTGGCAGAAAGTGTGACTCCTTACTAAAATGGAGTAGGGGCGGGTTTACAATCAACCATGCCAAAGCGTTGAAGTAAATCAAGTGCATACTTCTGTTGAAAAATAGAGATTCCTTCAGAAGACTGAAGAACCTGGAGACCAAAAAAATAATGCAGAAGCCCCAGATCTGTCATATCAAATTGTCCCATCAATGCTTGTTGAATACTCTGAATCATATATGAAGAACTCCCCGTGAGAATTAAATCATCCACATACAAAACCAAAATCAAGAGATCAGTACCCTGCTTCTGAGTGTAAGTTGTAGGATTAGAATGACAGGGATCAAACCCGGAAGAAATCAAAAAACTATCCATATTCTCATACCAAGCTCGAGGAGCTTGTTTGAGACCATAAAGAGAACGTCGAAGCCTACAAACAAGAGAATAATCCTGCACAAAACCAGGGGGTTGCTCCATGTAGATTTCCTCATCTAAGTCACCATGTAGAAAAGAGCTCTTTACATCCATCTGGTAGACTGACCATCCTTGGGAAGAAGCAAGTGAAAGCACAAGGCGTATAGAATTCATCTTGGCAACGGGGGCAAAGGTCTCAGAGTAATCAATCCCTTCAACTTGTGAAAATTCCTTGGCCACAAGATGTGTCTTATGCTTGTCAACAGAGCCATCTGCTGCATATTTGGTTCAATAGATCCATTTACAGTGAACTAGATTTCGTCCCTTTGGAAGAGAGACGGGATCCCATGTGTGATTCTTCATTAATGAAGAATACTCCTCTGTCATGGCAGCATCCCACTCAAGTATGCCAATAACGTCAGAAAATTGTTGTGGATCATTTGAGATAGTATGACTGTTAGAATTAGGGCAGTAAAACAGAACTGAACTATCTTTTAAAATTTCAGTGAGAATAACAACTAAGTCTTGTATTTAGAAAACAAAACTACACTGCTTGAACAGAAAAAAAACAAACATGTGTGCTTAGATCTAAGCTAGTTTAGATATTAGCTAAATAGTAGACCTAGAATAAACATCAATTCTAATCTACAATGTTGGTGTAAATCTTATATAGATCTAAACTCAAAATAAACACAAATCTGATCATGAGCAATATAACAAACTTCAGAAACAAGGAATAAGAACCAAACTTAAAATAATGTCTAGATCTGAAAAGGTAAACTGATATAATCTATGTAAGTAGATAGATAGTAGATCTCATTAATGAAAAACTTCAGAAAGTAAATGACAACTTACAGATCTGACTGTAAGATCTTACCTAGAACCTTACCTCAAATTTCTGAAGGTGAACAGCGATACATAGGTGATGTAGATCATTGAAAATATGCTCAAAAAAAGTCTAGTTCATAGATCTACCATATAGGTTAGATCTCTTGCCAAGAGATGAATGGAATATCTTGCCACTAGTAAAAAAACACATACAGAAAATGTTGTGTTTAAACCCTTATGCTCACAAAAAAACTTCAAGCACCCAAACCCCAACAAGCAGGATTAGTTGTAGCTAAAAACTAGAGGTCAGATCTATGGAGAGAGGCCACAGTTCAAGCAGAAAAGAGGTTAGAAAGGTCACGGTCCAGGAAGGGAACAAAACAGGGGTAAGGAGGGCCACGACTCAACAGGAAGGGAGCCGAACTATCACAGCGAAGAGCCTCAAGGGCTGAGCTTACCACAACAGCCACACAGCAAGGAGTCAAGGGCCGAACCACCACAACAGAACCTCAAGGGCCAAGCCACCACAACAAAATCTCAAGGCCGAACCACCATAGCAAAATCCTCAAGGGTCACACCACTACAGTAAATCCATAAGTAGTAATTGCAAGAAAGGGGGTCGCAGTAAAATAAGGAGAGATCCGCTCACCTAGGAGGATAGCTCAAGAGAATAGAAAAATAATGAGGTAAGGGGGGGAAAGACCTCTATTTATGTTAATCCCTAGTATTGGCTCATTACCCCTTAATTGGGGCATATTATATTAGTAATGTTATTTTATTTATGTTGGCTTTAGGCCATTAGTTGTAATTATACCTCCTAGTCTCCTATATATACCAAGGAGACATTTTCATTTTGAATCAT
>ML779005.1:461130-486456 GCA_009831015.1 Picea engelmannii | reverse complement strand
GGATGGGTTTTAGGCTAGCTATAAAAGTATAGGGTTTTGATTTTAAAATGGTTAGTTTGGGACAGCAAGGAGAGCCATTGGGCAAATGGGGTCTGCGCTTAAAAATGTGATTCACATCTCAGATCTGGACAAAGCTCTTTCACAGGGCAAGGTAGCGGCAATATTGGATCGAATTAAGTTTTGATGGCATCGGTTTGAGGAAGAAGTAGGGGAGGTAAAATCCAGGCACATGAGCAGCTAAGAATTCCTGAACTAAGCTTTAGCAGAAAACATAAAGATCATCAAAATCTCAGAGGCAGAGTATCTGCTAATAAATTATGCTTCTATTACTTTCCTTCTAACAATAAGAACTGAAAACAAGCATAATGATCACTGGAAAAACATTAAACAAAGAAAAAACACCACCAACATCACCACACAGGAATCCTGTAAAAGAAAGCATGTCTAATTACTGATCAATCATTAAAAATTACAAAGAAATTCTCTGGCTAAACACAGCCCTCAGCTCCAGCAAAGAAAACTACAAATTCAGGTCTAAACCTCTCACACAGGTCGACCCTCTCCTATTCTGCCCAGTCGAACCCCTGTTCTGTCTTTGACAGGTCTATAAATAATAAAAAATCCTCCCAGCCTTGCAAAGATGCGGGCTCTACCTCTCTTTTCTAAAAATAGATAACAGTTACAATGCTTTAATTCTTTTGACACCTGTAGGTTGTCTTCTATAATAAACCAGACAACAAACCAAATGGAAACTGAATTTGATATCCGCTGCATGATTGTCCCGAATTTACTGAAGGTTGTTGATGTTGTGTTGGCAGTTGGAGAGACGGTGCTCCAACCATTTCCTGAAGTATAGAACATCTCTGTCACCTCTGTCTAACTGCTCTGCCACCTGTGCTTAACTGCTCTGCCACCTGTGCTCTAACTCCCAGGTGTTCCCTATTTAGAGTATTCGTTTTGTACCAATAAATCAGCCTCCTTCAACATCATTAAATCACATTTTCTTGCCAAGCTTATCTCGCTCAAATATTGACATAATGATTACTCAAGGAACACTTTATGCTCTTGGACCTCATCCAATGTACTAATCTGATAATGTAAATTCAATGATGAATACTCTTGCAATTTGACCCCACAAGAAACAGGATCCCAATTTAATGAAGGAAACTCGGGGAGCTTGTACACTCTGAGTGCATGAACAATTGAATCAATGTTAGAAACCACGTTCCATCCAGACTTCGGAAAATATGAGTTTAGAACTCCACCTTCCACCATATCATCAAGCACATTAATTTCAGGAGGTGGCCAACCAGGAAGACTGTTCTGCACTGCAGAAACAATGTCACTTTCAGTTCTTTCTAATGCCTGATTTAAAACACTAATACAATCCCTCGGTGTCACTTCTGATGGATTCACATTTAAGAGGGCCTTTCAAGTGAGGGTCCAAAGATTCCAAAACCAGATCTCTAATGTCTGAAGGATAAACAATCGGTTGTAAAGGAGCATGATGGGCAAGCCACAATAACCCCTCTCTTAAACAATAATCACTAAAAAATCCATTGGCTGACGTGTCTTTAGGTATTCATCGACCTCTGATTTTAGCTATTTAGTCTTGAATGCCCGACAATGCTCAGGACATGGCTTCCAAAACACCATAAAAGAAAAGCAAACCTAACGTAAATATGAAGACTGGTAATAAGTTGTTGGAGGCACACCACTACCAATATTATAACTTCCATAATTGGTTGATCCACGAAAAGAGCCAACACCATACAAAGACGATTGTAGACTGTCTGATGGATATAAATGAGATCTTGACAGAGATGATGAGTTGCTTCCAACATCATAGGCTGACTGATGGATAATACTTATAGCTCGGACAAGGCCACAAAGCAAGCGTAAGTTTTAGATAGAGAACAAAAGCCAAGGTCAAAACTTTGATGCATAACCGTGAGTAACCATTACTGCAACAAGCATTTCATGATGGTATCTGTTTCATTTCTAGAATTGGTTTTATAGAAACTACGGAACTCAACCAAAGGAACCTTACAGACCACAGAGACTATTGTTGTTTAGCCTTGTATTGAAAATGTTGTTGCTGCTTCAAATGGAACTGTTGATCCTGGCATATCGACAGACTTGGTACCTGCTTGCCTAGAAAAGGAAATTTTGCAACATCACTGATTAGATTGTCACTTGTGGGCAAAAGAGGATAGCTTGGCTGAGCTATGCGTGAATCATTTCTTTCTCCCTCATTTGACGGTGTGTATCCATCCAACCAGCTGTAATAGAGCACATGATTATTGACACCTATACTCTGGCCAACACCTGGGCGCACAGAGTAATTTGTTTTTATTTCTGAAGTTTTGGGAATTAATCCCACATGCATGCGGTAAACCGAACATTGGGCATTTAAATAAACCAACAGTTACATGTTATGTCGATGAAGTGAGCCCGAGGCTTGGGCTTTGTGGTTAGGCGTTGGTGTTGGTGCTGACTTGTGTGTTTGTGGTTGGTGTATGAAATGGCGCTTATCCCTTGGTGTCGAGCATTAGGAAGTTGGCCCGAGGCCAATAATATTTTTTGGCAAAAAATATTTGTCAGTTTTTCATAAAACTCTGCATAAAGGCAAAGGCCGAGGGGCCAAATTTTTACCAAATTCACCAAAAATAGCTAATAAACCCAACTTTGACAAATAAACCCAACCTTACATTTGACCCACAAGAGTAAAAATTTTGCCTTTTCAAACCAATCCACCATTTTTAGCTAAAAAATGCACCAGAACGTGCTTGGAAGCTCGCGCGCAAGCACTCATCTTATGCTTGGTCAGTGTCAGGCGCTTTCCATCGCCTTCGCCATGCGTCATGAGCGAACACATATGCCTGAAAAAGATAAATATTATTTAGAACACTGATCCCCTATTATATAGGGTTCTAACATAGGCTCCACCTGGGGAAGATGGCTCCGAAGGAGGTGTCTAGAATCGCTGAACTCTGAATTTCGTCAACCAGTTGATCATTGGGCTGCCCCCAAACTGTAAACTGAAAATAAAACCATGAAGAAACGAAAAAGAAAAGATGCTCATTCTATAGAGCTTATTGGCACACTCCTACCTACCCTAATCTAACAGTTACTGCTTCAATCAGGTAATGAAAAAGTGCCAATGAAGCTAGCCTAGCAGTTGATCCCATGATTGGGTTTCCTCATCATGCTTGACGAAAATCAAGGCTGCAATATGTACTAGCAACTGGTGATGGCTCGGGTCCTTGCAGAAAAAACACGATTGAACAGTTATACTGAAAAAGAGCTCCATATAACTTGCAACCGGGTCAATAAATATATGTTCTATTTGTTGATTTTCCGGGTATTCCTTTAGCATTTTAACATGGATAAGTTTCCCATTCGTGTCCTCAATATTAGACCATGATTGAAACTGTTCAAATTCAGACTTATGCTTGCAAACAAAATATTCATCAATCAGAAAATCGAAAGATGATACGATATCTTTTGGTTTTGGAGACGTAAGATTCTCATAAAATTGCTTTGGATTTTGAAAACTGTAAGACTGAATCTGAGTATTCAAAAGCTCAATATCTTTTTCAAGTCTTTCAGCAAACAGCTCGAGAAAACAAATTTTAATTTCATGAGGAAGATTCTTCGATTCCCACCAATGAAACACGGTTGTTAACGAAACTTCATCAAATTGAAAATCTGTTAAATCACCCCTGCATTCTTCTATGGCTTCACGAGATATAGGATTTACCTCATACCCTGTCATCTTGAAACATCATCAAGGCTTTGAAATCTAGATTCGCAGCAGTGAAGTCGCTTGTGAACTTTGAAGCTCGGGATCTTGAACAATGGAGTCGCCAGGTGAATGGTACAGCCTTCTTGTGTTTGGCTTATGTTCACCATCAGAAGTCAAAACTGAACTTGAAGTGCAGCTCTGGAGAAGGTCCCCAATGGAGTCGCCAAAAATGTTAGCGCTCTGTAATTTTCCTAAGGCTGCGGAGGCAATCACAGAGGTAACCTCGAACCGCTTCGAGTCTTGGATCTATCCCTCCAAGACTCAGAGAGGGATCTCTCTTTTAGATTTAACTTGGTTTGTAGGGGATGGGTTTTAGGCTAGCTATAAAAGTATAGGGTTTTGATTTTAAAATGGTTAGTTTGGGACAGCAAGGAGAGCCATTGGGCAAATGGGGTCTGCGCTTAAAAATGTGATTCACATCTCAGATCTGGACAAAGCTCTTTCACGGGGCAAGGTAGCGGCAATATTGGATCGAATTAAGTTTCGATGGCATCGGTTTGAGGAAGAAGTAGGGGAGGTAAAATCCAGGCACAGGAGCAGCTAAGAATTCCTGAACTAAGCTTTAGCAGAAAACATGAAGATCATCAAAAGCTCAGAGGCAGAGTATCTGCTAATAAATTATGCTTCTATTACTTTCCTTCTGACAATAAGAACTGAAAACAAGCATAATGATCACTGGAAAAACATTAAACAAAGAAAAAACACCACCAACATCACCACACAGGAATCCTGTAAAAGAAAGCATGTCTAATTACTGATCAATCATTAAAAATTACAGAGAAATTCTCTGGCTAAACACAGCCCTCAGCTCCAGCAAAGAAAACTACAAATTCTGRTCTAAACCTCTCACACAGGTCGACCCTCTCCTATTCTGCCTAGTCGAACCCCTGTTCTGTCTTTGACAGGTCTATAAATAATAAAAAATCCTCCCAGCCTTGCAAAGATGCGGGCTCTACCTCTCTTTTCTAAAAATAGATAATATTTACAATGCTTTAATGCTTTTGACACCTGTAGGTTGTCTTCTATAATAAACAAGACAACAAATCAAACAGAAACTAAATTCGATATCCGCTGCATGATTATCCCGAATTTACTGAAGGTTGTTGATGTTGTGTTGGCAGTTGGAGAGACGGTGCTCTAACCATTTCCTGAAGTATAGAACATCTCTGCCACCTCTGTCTAACTTCTCTGCCACCTATTCTTAACTGCTCTGCCACCTGTGCTCTAACTGCCAGGTGTTCCCTGTTTAGAGTATTTGTTTTGTACCAATAAATCAGCCTCCTTCAACATCATTAAATCACCTTTTCTTGCCAAGCTTATCTCGCTCAAATATTGACATAAGGATTACTCAAGGAACACTTTCTGCTCTTGGACCTCATCCAATGTACTAATCTGAGAATGTAAATTCAATGATGAGTACTCTTGCAATTTGACCCCACAAGAAACAGGATCCCAATTTAATGAAGGAAACTCGGGGAGCTTGTACACTCTGAGTGCATGAACAATTGAATCAATGTTAGAAACCATGTTCCATCCAGACTTCGGCAAATATGAGTTTAGAACTCCACCTTCCACCATATCATCAAGCACATTAATTTCAGGAGGTGGCCAACCAGGAAGACTGTTCTGCACTGCAGAAACAATGTCACTTTCAGTTCTTTCTAATGCCTGATTGAAAATGCTAATACAATCCCTCAGTGTCACTTCTGATGGATTCACATTTAAGAGGGCCTTTCAAGTGAGGGTCCAAAGATTCCAAAACCAGACCTCTAATGTCTGAAGGATAAACAATCGGTTGTAAAGGAGCATGATGGGCAAGCCACAATAACCCCTCTCTTAAACAATAATCACTAAAAAATCCGATGGTTGAACTCTACAAAACAACCCTAACAAAGTGGATCTGTGTAGGCTCAAGATTAAATCCTTGAGCTCTCTTCACACCCTTAGCTCTAATACAATGTTAGAATTAGGGCAGTAAAACAGAACTGAACTGTCTTTTAAAATTTCAGTGAGAATAACAACTAAGTCTTATATTTAGAAAACAAAACTACACTGCTTGAACAGAAAAAAAAAAAACATGTGTGCTCAGATCTAAGCTAGTTTAGATATTAGCTAAATAGTAGACCTAGAATAAACATCAATTCTAATCTACAATGTTGGTGTAAATATTATACAGATCTAAACTCAGAATAAACACAAATATAATCATGAGCAATATAACAAACTTCAAAAACAAGGAATAAGAACCAAATTTAAAATAATGTCCAGATTTGAAAAGGTAAACTGATATAATCTATGTAAGTAGATAGACAGTAGATCTCATTAATGAAAAACTTCAGAAAGTAAATGACAACTTACAGATCTAAATGTCAGATCTTACCTGGAACCTTACCTCAAATTTTTGAAGGTGAGCAGCCACACATAGGTGATGTAGATCACTGAAAATATGCTCGGAAAAAGTCTAGTTCATAGATATACCATATAGGTTAGATCTCTTGCCAAGAGATGAATGGAATTTCTTGCCACTAGTAAAAAAACACATACAAAAAAATTTTTGTTTAAACCCTTATGCTCACAGAAAAACTTCAAGCACCCAAACCCCAACAAGAAGGATTAGTTGTAGCTAAAAACTAGAGGTCAGATCTGTGGAGAGAGGCCACAGTTCAAGCAGAAAAGAGGTTAGAAAGGTCACGGTCCAGGCAAGGAACAAAACAGGGGTAAGGAGGGCCACGGCTCAATAGGAAGGGAGCCGAACTACCACAGCAAAGAGCCTCAAGGGCCGAGCTTACCACAACAAAGAGTCAAAGGCCGAACCACCACAGCAAAATCTCAAGGCCGAACCACCACATCAAAATCCTCAAGGGCCGCACCACTACAATAAATCCACAAGCAGCAGTTGCAAGAAAGGGGGCCGCAATAAGATAAGGAGAGATCCGCTCACCTAGGAGGATAGCTCAAGAGCATAGAAAAGTAATGAGGCAAAGGGGGGAAAGACCTCTATTTATACTTTTAGGCTAGGGTAGAAAAGAAGGGTAGTAATAATTAAAGTAATTATTAAAAATAACATGTTTAAATTAATTAATTTAAACATGTTATAATTAACATTTTAATTAATACTTTACTTTAACCCTTAAGACAAAAAACAAAAACCCCAAACAAACACAAGTAAGGGTAAAGGGGGTTTAGGTGGGATTACATAGTGGCAATACTTGTCCATTCATTTTCAAGGTGACCTTATTAACTTTATCATCATTGCATGTGGGATACATCCCTTATGTGGTCATGCCCACCTTCAAGGAGGGTCATACACCAACAAAGTACCTAATCAAGGATCAAGTTGCCCCAGAACATTTATGGGGTCTTATCCACCAAGGTACAAGACCAAGGATCAACCCATGCTCCAGGCATGGGTACCTTGGACCATGTCCAAGGGCCCCAGACATATCTAAGGGCTCTAACTGCTTGGTCCCAGACCAAGAACCCTAGTCATATACTGGGGGCCCTCTCAGGGGTCTTTACTGCTTGGTCCCAGATCAAGAACCCCAGTCATATACTGGGGGTCCTAACAAGGGTCTTTTTCCATGGCATTGACTATTTGGTCCCATACCAAGTACCCCAGGAGTGCACTGGGGGCCCTAGATCTCGTCTAGGGTCTTTGCCATCCTCCTAGAGAATGGCTCTTGTAGTTGCTACAAATTTAACAATGACTTAAGAAGGAGACACCTATTGTTTGTGATTGAATAGGGGAAGAGGCTGAGGCTGAATAGCTAAAATCAGTTGGCTCATATCCATACATGTCAGGCCTCTTTCTCTCACGAAAGCTCCTCCTCAGATGCAGTTCTTGATAAATTTGTTCATGTTCTTGATCAATTTGTTCATGTTCAAGATGCTCATGCTATGTTGGTGCAAGTGGTAGATTTTCTTTTGGTTGATGTTGATGTTGAAATTCAAAAGGGTCATTATCATCTTCTAAAGAAAATTTGTCAACATGTTCAACACCATATTCTGCATGACAATCTGTAGATGGAGAAGGATTTGATGTGGGGTTGAATCCTTCATCAAAACAAACAGCTCGTCGAAAGAATACTTCTTTAGTAATAGGTTCAAATAACCTATATGCTTTTATGTCCTCACAATAACCAACGAATATCAATGGTTGGCTTTTCTTCTCCATAGCTTTGCATTTTTCAACTGGTATTAAGGCCCATGTTGTACTGCCAAATACTCTAAAAGCAGAGACATCAGGCTTAACTTGGCTCCAAGCTTCCTCTAGAGTCTTATGCAGTACTTCCCGATGAGGCATCCTATTTTGAATGTAATTTTCATAGTTTACTGCTTCATCCCAAAAGGAAGGTACCATGTTCTTGGATTGAATCATACAGTTTTCCATTTCTTTTAGTGCTCTGTTCTTTCTTTCAACAACACCATTTTTCTTAGGGTTGTAGGGAACAACGAGTTGATCTTGAATGCCATGTTCTCTACAAAAATCTGTGAATCCTTGATTGACATACTCCCCCACATTATCTGTGCGTAATTTCTTGATAGAAAGCGATGATTGCTTCTCAACAAAATCCTTGAAGTTCTTAAAAGTAGAAAGGACCTCTCTTGTACTTAATAAAGTACACCCAAGAGCGACGTGAGAAGTCATCAATGAAGGTGAGTGATACTTAGCCCAAGAGATCGCTATGTACCAACTCAAGAGGTGTTGTAGCATGCCATGTTTTTCCTTTAGGAAAAGGATCTTGATGTTGTTTTCCAAGGACACAACTTGGACAAACTCGATCATTACAATAAACGTTAGGAAGACCAAGCACCAATTTTTGGGTGCTCAACTGCTACAAATATATGTAGTTGAGATGTCCAAATCTTTCATGCCAAAGCTTACTCAAAGCATCAGCATGTGCAATGAAAGAGGAACCTAAGGAAGACTCAAAAGAAGCAAACTTATACAGTCGAGAACTATGATCTACTTTTCCAAATGCAACAACAATGTCTAGATTTTGTAGTTCTCGAATGATTACATCATTAGGAGAAAAATCTATTGTTTTCCCATTACCAGAATGACAAATCTGATATATAGAGAGAATATTTGCAGAGATGTCAGGAACAAGAATAACATCATTAGTGTACCCTTTATCTAACTGCACTGTGTCGAATCCAAGAACATCCAACTGTGTAGAGTCTCCAACTGCAATCTGTGAAATGTTACATTCAGATGTGGAAGCCAACAACTCATGAGAATGAGTCATGTGGTTTGAAGCACCAGAATCAAGTATCCAACTATCTGAAGATGCATACATATCTTGAGCTGATAAGGCATGTCCTTTGCTAGTAGAAGAAGGTTTGGGTACTGAAATCTTATGTTGCTTCATGGCTTCATTCAAATCTTCAAGTTTCAACTAACACTTAGATTCTACATGCCCAAGTCCACCACAAAATCTATAGGTGTCATTTGATTTCTTATTCTTTTTCTTGGAGGAAGACTCACCAGACTTGGAAGATGGAGGAAAAGGTTTTGTTTTCTACTGAGGCTTGGAGGTAAACTCACCAGCTAGAGCAGAATCTTTCTTTTGCTTGTACCGAGTCTTGTGCTTAGTTATGGTGGTATGAGACACAAGAGCCTTATTGTTGGATCCAGAAAGAGAATCTAATTGAGTAAGCTTAGATTTTTCTCTAGTAAGACGCTCACAGAAAATCTCAAAGGAAGGCATTTTAAACTCACTTCCTAGTGCATCCATATTAGAATAAAATGCAGAAGAAAATACATGATAAGGACCTTTTAGCTTGGATAAAATCAAGAAGATGCACTCTTCATCTGATTTAGTTTTTCCACACCCTTTTAGTTGAGCCACTAGTAACTTGAATTTGGTAAGATAGTCTTCAACGGATGCATGCTCATTCGATACTAGTGATGACAACTCCACTTCTAATTGTAGGGCTCAAAATTCATTGATTTTTCCAAATAAGGAATCCAACTTGTCCCAACTTACTTTCGGAGTTCTATAATCAACTATGTGGAATAACAAGCTATTTGACACATGCAAACCGATGAGGCCCATGTCTTCATCAAGTTTATTTTGATAGGTGAACCTCTCGATTTCCTTGGTGAATACAGGTTGAGCCTCGGCTAACATCTGCCAGAGCCCTTTTGATTGCAATAGTTGTTGCATTTTAAGTTTCCATGTGTGATAGTTATGGGGAGTTAGGAGCTCAACAATCCTTAACTCCGCCATTTACAATAAAGAGTACAATAAAACACCAGATCTAGGTGTATTATCTCAAAAGGGAATGGAAACCTAGGCTCTAAACAAAGAGATCTAAAAATATTTACAATATACAGATTAATAATATTTGGATAGAGGCAAATCTAAATGTTTCCAGGTTCAGAACAAATATCTGTAGGCACAAAGACTGTTATTTTGCCAAAGAGTAGAGAATTATCAAAATTGCATAATTTTAAACAAAAATTCAAGGCTTGTAAAAATAATGCATTGTGCAAATCCCAAAACTTTAAGTTCGCTTCAATTCTTTAATATGTATTCTTCTAAGGCGGAGATCGACTAGTTTGTGCATAAGACTTTAATTGAAATATTTTAATGTGCCAAAGAATAAAAATTACGAACATAGTATGATTTTTCAACAAAAGTTTAATGCTCGCAAAATTTGTTGTACAATTCAAATTCAATGTAGTCAACTCACTTCAATTTTTTTACATATATTCTTCTTAGGCATGCATCAATCAGCTTAATATTTGACTTTTAGTTAAATTATTTCGATCTGCCAAAATGCCTAATTAATTCATTTATACACTGAAGACTGAACCTTGACGTAGCTGTCGAAACATTATGATAGTCCAATTTACGCAAATCGAAGCATAATGAACATTCAAACGATGTTGAATAAGCAAGGAGAAAAAGACTCAAAAGGCGCAAATAAACCAAATCACCAAATCCTCATCTCATAAAAGATCAACCAAAGAATCGATGCTAAGAAGCATGCAAAACTAAATAATGAAAAAGAAACAATCAAAGAAAGGAAAGTCATCAAATCATCCTTTCAAATTAAGAAAGACAAAACCAAATGCAAATAAAGCAATGTTGTCCAAAATTCAATGGGGGCCCCTTTATTTTTACAAGTCATCAAATCATCCTTTCAAATTAAGCAAGACGAAACTAAATGCAAATAAAGCAGTGTTGTCCAAAATTCAATGGGGGCCCCTTTATTTTTGTAAAAATAAAGGGGAGTTGTTGAGGCCTTAACAAGTGGTAATACTTGAAGACCCAAAAAATAATGCAGAGTACTAAGATTTGTCATGTCAAAGGAGTCAGCAAGTTTTTTCTTCAATCTAAGGATGAGATCATTATTATTGCTAGTAATGAGTAAGTCATCTACATATACAACAACAATCAAGGTGTCTCCATTGGTATGGAGTACATACAAGTTGTGATCATATTCACAACATTTAAAACCAAGTCGAAGAAATAAATTGTCGATCTTAGCATACCAGGCTTGGGGAGCCTACTTCAAACCATAAAGTGACTTCTTGAGTCAACAAACCAAGTTAGAATCTATCACAAAACTAGGTGTCTATTCTATGAAAATTTCTTCACATGGGTCTCCATGAAGAAAGGCGCTCTTCACATCCATTTGATGAATTTTCCATCCAAAACGAGCAACAAGGGAAGCAAACAGAGTTCTATTTGCAACTGGGGTAAAGGTCTCAATGTAGTCGATGCCTTATTGTTCGAAAAAACATTTTGCAACCAAGCATGTTTTATGCAACTCAACAACATCTTCAGAGGTAAATTTGGTCCTGTAGACCCATCGACACTTCACAATGTTCTTTCCTTGCAGTCAGAGAACTAAGTCCCAAGTGTGATTTTTCGACAAAGAACCAATTTCTGTATGCATAGCATGCTCCCATTTAGGTCGTCCTTCAACATATCATTAGGAAAAAAGATAAAAAGTTTCAAGTACATGAGTCATCAAGGAAACGATGACATGATGCTTTTGACTTCGAGTTTGTCGTTCAGAGGAAACATCCCCAACATCATCTCTAACATCTTCAATTGTCTTGCCATCCCATCTGGGTAGACAAGAAACGAGTGAATTGAAGTTCATTGCAGTAGGTCAATCAAAAGTCGAAGGGTATTCAGTCGGTGGACCATTCGAGACAAAGGACAATGGATTAGTCGACTCAGAGGTTGACAATCTAGTCGAAATAGGAACAAAGTGCAACTGTCCAATCAAGGAACTGAAATATGGAACAAGAGAACCAGTGTTGGAGACAACATCAAACGGATCATCTTGCAACAATCCAGAGGAGGCATTCAATAACTTAATGCCAGAATACTTCTCATCAAACCATACGTTGTGACTAATAATAATTTTTCATTTGACAAGATCAAACAGTCGATAGGCTTTCAACTCTTCAGAGTAACCATGATGCAAGCATGAATCTTTGCATCCAACTTATATATGTGATCATCGAAAATGTGAGCCCAGTAAACACATCCAAACACACATAGGTGGTCGATTGAAGGCTTCTTTTCACACCATTGTTCGACTGGAGTCATGGTAGGAATAACTCAAGTCGAGATGCGATTGAGGAGATAGTTTGCACAATACACTACTTTAGCCCAGAAGCAAGGAGGTAGATCTTTAGCTTGCAAAAGACATCTAGCCATTTTGACTAAATTTGATTCTTGTGTTCTACGATGCCATTCTACTAAGGTGTGTGAGGAATTGACCACTGCCAGTCAATACCATATCGAACTGGGTATGATTTACACACTCACCACCATTGTCGGATCTCAAGCACTTCATGGGCCAACCACATTGATTTTTAGCAAGGGTTATAAACTCCTTGAACTTTTAAAAGATAAGGTTTTTTATGTTTGATGATGCTTTCCAAGCACACATCCTTTACAGACTCCAACAACCATGTTCTGTGTTGCCAGTTTCTACAGACTTTGAAAATTCAGGTGTAAGTTGTTCATGCTAAATTCGAGTGAGCAACAAGTGTAGTTGGTTCAGTGTTAGAGTGAGTCGTGTCACGAAATTTGTACAAACTTTCCGTCGGGTCGAGAAGCTTGCCGACGACAATCGACTTGCCTTTCTTCAAATCACGAAAATAAGAACTAATCTGGCCAAAATTCTACAATCTTACCTGACTGTGTTAACTAAGAAACATACAACATATTGACACTAATATTTGGCACATGATAGACATCAATAATCCCAAGGATGCAAAGGATGTTTCATTGTAAATAATTAGTTATGTTGCAGGGCTGGCATGCCTCAAAAGTGAGCTAGGAGTCATGTGAATCCCAACAAATTCATTAACCATGAAGGATATAGAGGATACATGGCCCAAAAAAATAAAGGATGAAATATGAAGCCTTTGATTCAGCATAGCAATGGATGGAGTTAACCCATATTATCTCCAAAACGTCAACTATTTTGTTTAGCTAGTGGTAGTGATCAATAAAAAATTCCCCCATGATTGCTCATGAAGAATGGACATCTTATGAGGTCTCTTATAGTTCCTGGTAGAAAGAAAATGAAATGAATGAATGTCTACCTCTGTAACACACCCACGTTGGGGCGAGAAATAAATAAAAAAATATCGTTCTCCTTACAAGAACAAATCCTCTCTTTCTATGGCTCCTAAATTGGAAAGTCGGGGGACCAGCTCGAACTCCCGGTCAAGGATCTATGATTCTAGAACCAAACAACTCTCTAAGACCTTGGTGGTCTCGTTCTATAATTAAATGCATCCCCTTCTGAGTTCCTGGTGCGGATCTAATAGTACCCGCGACCTTCCTCTTCGCGCTTGTGAAATATTTGAGTTTGAGCACTAGCCCGTTTTCTGACAAACCCCTCCACATGACCACTGGCGGTGACCATGGGTCTAACCAAAAGGTGTTACGCGATCTCGTACCTTGAGTGTTTTTCTATGGGCCAAACCTGTTACTCCTGATTTCCTCTTTTCCGATCAACGAATCCTCTGGGCGCTAGCTCCTCCCGCTAGGCCCCTTCGATTGTGACGTTGGACTGTAACCTGGGGCCCAACTACCAAGTGCTTTGGGACTTCGTGCTTCGCGTCTCCCGAGGGAAGTTCACTTCTCTTCTCTAAAGTTCGATATGCGAACTCCCTCCAAGACCCAATCTACGGTCCACGCTCTCCCTTCGATTGACGACTGCAATCAAATCGTAAGTTCGCGTTCCGGGTGTTTGGATGTGAGCCAACCCTGACTCTTTCAATCCTCAAACTCCCAAACTACGAGCTAAGAGTCTATCAAGCGCTAGCTCCTTCATTTAACTTCCAATGATATGACCTTCGGCTATGACCTAGGGCCAAATCTCAAACACTTCGGGATTTCGTGCTTCGCGAAGTTGGAAATTAGTTTACTTACCTCTTTTCCAGAAGTCTAATCTCTGAACTTCCGATAGAGTTAGATCAACGGTTCACGGTCTTCCTTGATCCTATGGTCCAGATCAACTAGCGAGTTCGGACCGCACGAGTTCTCACAACTCTACCTTTGACTTTCTCGATTTGTGAATCAGCGAAATGTTGATCTCCCGCCACGTGTCTTGTCTCGATGGACGGTTAGGATTGTTGCGGCTCTCAGCTCCTCGGGTATTCGCCTCCTGCCTTCTCTGCAGGTTCTTCCTCCAAAGTACGTGGATCTCTTCCACATGTCCTCTTAATCCAACGACTCAGAGTCATTTCGCACTTCAGCCTCTCGCAAAGTTTAGATTGCTTTCTCTCAATTCTTTTGATATCCGAGTCCTCGAACTCTCAGGTCTGCTTCCACCTGTCAACCCCAACGACGGAAGGTTCCGATGATTTCGGAACTTCGGGACTTCACAAAGTCCACTCTCCTTGACACTTTCAAGGTTTTAGGCCTCGTGCACTTTACTTGGGATCCAACAACTGTTGGTCCTCGCGCTTAGATCTGACGGCCCAGATCTAATCTCCTCCTGTGCGCTCTTCTAATTGTCTAGACGTGGATTCTAACGGTCCAGATCTTTCACAGTGCTCGATCCAACGATCATTGTTGCTCCTCCTCCTGAGCATTCGCTTTCTTCCGTAACTTGGAAGATTTCAGATGTTTTGAAGGTCTCGACCTTCGATTTACTTCCTGTGAGCCCTGATGTATGGGTCTCGACTTCCGCTTTCCCTCCTGAGCTTACGAACTTGAAACAAGTTCGCATCTTGGACCTCATCAGCGCTTTTGAAAAGTGTTTGTCTCTTCTAAGCTTGGTCCTTAGGGAATTTTGAATTCCCACGTACTCCTTGCGTTAATCTGCTCACGTCGGATCGACGGTCCACGACCTTCCTCGATCCAATGGTCCAGATCACATTGCAACTTCGGGTTTCAGGAGTTTAATCTCACCAACGTGCGATTCTCCCGATGTGTGAACTCTGATCTCATCAATCCGACGGTCAAGGAGGGTCCCGATAGATCCTTGGATCTACGGTCTAGGTCACATCACTACTTCGGGTTTCATAGGATTCATCCTGTTGTCGTCCTTATACACACCTGGGTTAACGTGGAAGAAACCTTCAATCCACTTGGCGTGTCCTTGGGGGCAAGTCTCGAGTCAAGGTGTTGTCACCTAATCCTCAACTCCTCCGTCTAGGCCAACTCCTAGCGAAGCCAAGGGGAGTAATCCCTATAAAAATAAATCTAAGGTTTTTCTAAACTAAGAAAGAAAAAGCACTTAATCTAGGAGTTTATTGCTTGAAATAAAATTAGATCATTTAACACTTAGCATTTATCATCATCATAAAGTACTTTACTCATAAAACATTCATAAATCAAAGCATACAATATCTGCAAGATTTAAGAACATAAAATAAAGCTAGACAAGATGCATAAGTATAACTCCTCACATAAGATAAATAGATATACTTTTCAACCAGTGTCTTAAAAGGAGTCGTGGGCAGTGTAGATCGAAGATTTTATTAAAGTAAATTTTGTGTTTAGTTAGTGAAGAGTGTTTGGCCCCTTAAGAGGCTAGCTCTTTGCTTGGACTTGCTGAGAGTTTACCGAAACCCGAATGGTCTCACAAGTAAACTCACTAAAAGTGTTGGATGTACAACACAGGTAAACCGTCTTACTTTGCAGGTCACTTTTAGACGTTTTCCTCCCAATGAACTAACAACTTCAGAGATTGTCCTATTAAGCTAGAAAGGTTCAATTACTTGAATAAATGCTTGAAAAACATAAATCATACACCCTGCTTTGTAACTAAAGTACTTGCACAAACACTTGAAAATAGAAAGATAGATTTGCAACAATTAGATTTAAGTACCCTGCTTTGTAGTTGAGAAAAAGATTTACAAGATACTTTTAGAAATTTAAACATTGTTGCAATATTATTGGAAAAGAAAGAAACTTGAAGCAAAACTAACTAAGCATGCATGATAGATTTAAGATTTAGTTAACATGCATGAAATTAAGAGTGTTTGTTGTGTGTCCAATGTACTTGACGTGTGTGTTTGATTACTAGATTTTAAGCATGCATCTATCACCAAAAAGAAACCAAACCAACAACACAAATCCCCCTAACGGGGATGGAGAAACTGGGCACAAAGGACCCGCTTTTATTGCACTATTACAATAGAGAACCAATGTTCTCTTCAAGCTTTTAGTTTTTTTAGAAAGAAATAGATCTTTATAATTGGATCGTTTAGAGAAATACAAGAAAGAGATAGAAAAAAAAGGAAAACTTCATTTGACGAAGTTAAAACCCCCAGGAAAAAAATTGTTAAAGGTCTTTCCTACACAACAAAGCTCAAACATGCATGTTCGTTTAACCAAAAACAAAGCATGCAATGTAAAAGTCTATGAGATAAAGAAGAAACAAGATAAATCAAACTAGATTAATCTTCTCCTACTGTATGATAGCATACCTTCAAAGCCTTACAACTTAATCTCAAACCTAAAATATAAGATACATGTTACCTCATGAAGAAAATTGCATTAGATCAAAGCATCCACACATTTGAGTCCACACACCAAAGATAGCTCCAAAGTCTTTATTATTCCAAAAATGATTACAACAATAGTGCAAATGCTTTCCCAAGACGAACTAGGTTGAGGAGAGGTTGACCCTGCTTAAATAGCAAATGGGATGACAATTCCTAAGTAGAGATGCGCTAGGGTTAGGGTTAGGGTTTAGGAAATGTGTGGGCGATGAGGGAGTGGCGCACTGGTGAATGGGTAGATGCGCAAGAGATGAGGGGAGATGAGTGTAGTAGATGTGGAGTGATGGGAGATAGGTGGAGTGGAGGAATAGTGGATAGGGAGTGAAGTGAGGTAGGAGTGGAGTGAGGGGGGAGTGAAGTGAGAGTTAGGGATGATGTGAGTACATTGGGATGTGTGCCCCTCATGTAGATTGCACCAACTAGGAAAGTGGGATCGAGTTCCCACATTGGGATCTCCCCCAAGGCCATGTCATCTCAATTAAGTCGACCTCCCCTTTAGCTAACTCGCCTTAGGCCTCCAGTCAACTGGGGACATGAGAAAGACAAGTTTCAAATATGTTCTCCAGTGCTCCTAAAATCTAGGAGATTAATTTGATTACCCATTTTCTGTAATTTTCGAGTAATTTTGACTTTTTAATGATAATGATCACTTTTTTGTCTCGAAAGATGGGAAATAGGGGTTTACATGATACTCTGGACTAGAAAACGACTATAAATATGGCATCTGACAATGTTTGATGCCATAATTTTACAATTTATTGACTTAGAATTAATAAATTCCATTTTGTGGGAATTTAATTAATTCACTGAAAACTTAAAAAAAACCTATCAAACCTAGCCGCAATTTCCAAATGACTCAATCAATATGTCTTAATATGAGCTTATATATATATATAGACACTAGACATTGGATTTTCCATGCCAAGACCTTATCACCATCACATACTCCGACTTTGGAGTCAGTCTTCTGAGTGAAAAAACTTAGAAATTATTTAATCGCTCACAAAGGCAAGTAGAAAAAATAATTAACAAGTAAAAAAAACACTCCATAGTACATGCTCACTCTTAGGTCTTAGGTGGGCAATAGCCTTTTACAATATCTCATACTCAGATCATTTATTACAATGGTGGAAATGCGGAAAAAGGTGGTCTTTTGCGAGACCGACTGAATTCTGAACTCTGTCATATGAGCATTGATTGCTCATTCTTTGGCGGCTCTTTAGGAAATTCAGCCTGTGCTAACTGGTGGATAACACGTCCCCTTCACGATGATTACCAACATTCACTGAACTTACAAAGACCGAAGGAGTCGAGGCATTAATGCATGCACCCCTTCTTCAAATCTAACGGTCGTGACAGACCTTGGATCCTCCCGAACGGGTCTCATCCGTTCATCTTCCAAAAGAAAGGATATTCCCTTTCGATACTTAAATCTCTCTATTCTTCCTGAGCTTTGTTGGCTCTGAAAGGCTTAAGATTTTTGCGACCTTTCTCTTGAACGTAATTCTTGGAAGAATTCTTCCGTGCACCCCTTACGTTCATTACTCAACTCTAGAACTTAAGATGGTCTCAGTCTCTACCCACCTTGCAGAGACTCGATGCATACATCCACTACCTCTCCTAAGCTTAATAGACTCTGTCCTCGCAGTGATTGCAAGGTTCAACCTCCGCAATCAGGAGAGTACTCACTCGACTCTAGGACGGTGATGAAATTCCCCGGGTAAAGTGTTTTTGAGGAATTAAACTAGAGCATAAGGAAAATCAAGAAGATGTAAAATTTCTCAAGGAACGAACGCATACTCTTAACTTAATCATTCAATGCAGAAACCATGTATAGGCATATAAATACAAGCATACATCCATTATTTCCAATTCAAAGAACAAGGCATAAAAACACTTATCAGAACCATAAGGCGTGGTGCGACTGCTGAGAGGGGTGCCCGTTTCCACCCAACCATAGGCTCAGTCATTCCCAATGGATTTATCACTGGCCACCCTCGAGCTTAGGCCACGATGCTTTGAAATTGAATATCTTACTTCCAGCGCAACGGAAGTTAGGGACGAAGGTTACTCTCCTTCTCCCAATACAGGAATAGATAAGGACAAAGGTTACTCTCCTTCTCCTGGCTCAGTCTCTATTCCCTGTGATCAGAACTCATTTTTCTCTTTCAATCCTTCGTCGGACCCGAGAGCTTCGGCTCTCATCTCTGCACTCTTTGTCGGTCCTCTCTGCCCACACCATGCTTCCTTTCTTACCTTCCTCAACAAGATTGTGTGTGGCTCGAATTCCCAGTCCGTGGTTAGGTCTGAAAGCCTTACAGATGGGCAGTCTGCCCCATCCCCTCATTAACTCTTGAGGAGATCTTCCCACCTACCTGTCTTACTGTAATTCATTCATGGTCAGAGGGTTGTTCTAATCTTGAGCAATTAAATCTAGCATGGTACTCGTCCGGTGGAGGTTAACGCAACCATTCTGGGTCCCCTCCACAACCTTTTCATTAGCAATCGTGGTCTCTCTTAGCACATCCCCTTCACAACAGTCATGCAACACGTATCCATTTTCTATTAAAATAACAGAATTTACATTCGTTGACCTTTTATTCAAAGGTCCATGAAAACAAACATTCACACCTTTGAGTTTTCCATAGTTCCCTGGCCAATATAGTTATATTTACAGACTGGGGGAAACAAGTTGTTACAATTCACGCCCCCTTAAAGGAACATCGACCTCGATGTTCTATCTATCAACATGAAATGTATGTATAGAAGTAAACAAAATCGGATACGCCTATCTCATGGCATCTTCAATTTCCCATGTAGCCTTATCTGGGCCAAAGTGTTTCCATTGCACCTTGACCTGTGCAATGATTCGGTTCCTAAGGGAGGTTTCCTTCCTGTCTAATATGCATTGGAGTTCTGGCAGGAATTCTCCCTCTGGTTCCACCTAGATCATAGACCAATCAATTATATGATTAGCATCATGTACATATTTCTTCAATAATGAAACATGGAAAACATTATGTGCCTTTACTGTGGGAGGAAGTGTTATCCTATAGGCTACAGGTCCCACTCTATCTAAGACTTCAAAGGGTCCACAATACCGAGGTGCCAACTTGGCACAGGCTCCCATTCTCAGGGAACTCTTCCTAGGTCTAACTCTGAGATAGACATGGTCTCCTATCTTGAACTCTCGGGGAGTTCTTTTTYTGTCGGCATAACTTTTTTGTCTATCCTCATCAATCTTCAGATTTTGCTTTATCTTGATCATTTGTTGTTCCATTTCTTTCAGTATGTCGGGTCCGATTGTAATTTTGTCCATTGGATTATTCCAGGTGATTGGAATCTTGCACTATCTGCCATAGAGGGCTTCAAAAGGACTCATCTTCAAGGATTCTTGATAAACGTTTTTGTAGGCAAACTATACCAATGGTAGGTAGTCTTCCCACTTCTTAGGTTGATGCATTACATGCATCCTTAACATGTCTTCTACTATTTGGTTCACATGTCCATCAGTTTGAGGGTGATAGGCTGTGTTGAACAAACATTTAGTCACAAAACTAGTCATTAGTGATTTCCAAAAGTTTGAAGTAAATTTGGTATCTCTATCAGATACAATTTCCTTGGGCATGTCATGCAGTCTGAATATCTCCTTCATGAAGATGTTGGCAATATCTATTGCCTTGCAAGTTGACTTGACAGGGATGAAATGAGCAGATTTACTCACTTTGTCCACCACGACCATGATGGCATCATTTTACTTGGTCGAATTTGGTAATCCGGTGATGAAATCCATGGAGACGGTTTCCCATTTCCATTCTGGGATTGGTAGGGGCTGTAACAATCCTACTGGGTGTCGGTGTCATGCCTTAACTTGCTGACATTCTAGGCACTTAGCTAGATAGTTAGCTATGTCTTTCTTCAACCCAGGCCAATAGAATTGTTTCCTAGTGGTCGTGATCATCTTCTGATATCCTGGGTGACCAGTATATGGTCTCTTATGCAGCTCATCCATTATGAACCTTTTCAAGTCATCAAAGTTTGGAATATACAATCTGTTTTTGTAAGTCAGCAGCCCTTCCTCATGCATTTGGTAGTCTTCGTACTTTAGCCTTGTAGGCTCTTGTCTGAGGTATGAGGTCACGGTCTTGAAGAATGCATCTGTCTCTTGTGCATTTCTGACTATTTCCTTGACATCCGTTTCACAGGTGCGTACTGTTTCCAGATGAATCGGTTTTATACTTCTGCTAAGGGCATCGGCCACCCTATTTTCCTTTCCTTTGATGTTTTTAATTTCGAAATCAAACTCACTAAGGAGAGCCATCCACCTAGCTTGTCTGGCATTGAGTTTTGGTTGATCAAACAAGTGACTCAACCCACAATGGTCTGTCATAAGCACAAATCTCCTTCCCATGAGGTAGTGCCTCCACATATTTAAAGCATGTACTATGGCAGCCAACTCTAGGTCATGGGTCACATAATTGATCTCATGCTCATTTAATTTATGGGACGTGTAGAAAGTTACACGCCCCTCTTGCATATGGACTCCTCTGAGTCCTTCCTTGTAGGCATTTGTACACACGAGGAAATCACTATCTGGATCTGCAATCTTCAGCACAGGTGCATGGGTCAGGAGATATTTAAGTTCCTGAAATCTTTCTTCACATTTTGATGTCCAAATGAATTTAATCCCCTTTTTCTGAAGGGCAGTGATTGGATAGCCAATCTTGGAAAACCCTTTTATGAATCTTCTATAGTATCCTACTAAGCCCATGAAGGATCTGATATCGGATACATCCTTCGGGGTAGGCCATTCCATAATAGATCTGATCATGTCGAGGTCCACTGCCACCCCTTCCTTAAAAATGACATGGCCTAAGTAATGGACTTGCTTCTAAAAGAAGTCGCACTTGCTAAACTTGGCGTAGAGTTGATGCTCTCTTAGTACTTGAAGTACAAGTCTAAGGTGTTCTTCATGCTCTTCTTTGTTCTTGGAGTAGATTAGGATATCATCAATGAAAACCAATACAAACTTGTCCAGAAATTTGTTGAGTACATTATTCATTAAGCACATAAAAGTGGCGGGGGCATTGGTTAAACCAAATAGCACCACCACAAACTCGTAGTGACGATACCTCGTCCTAAAGGTTGTTTTGTGGATGTCTTCATCCTTAATTCTGACTTGATGGTATCCAAACCTTAAGTCTATCTTCGAGAAAATGGAAGCACCTCCCAACTGGTCAAACAAGTCATCGATTCTTGGTAAGGGATATTTGTTCTTTATGGTTGTCTTATTGAGTTGTCGATAATCTATGCACAGTCGGAGTGTGCCATATTTCTTTTTCACAAACAAGACAGGTGCTCTCCACGGAGACACACTGAGTCGGATGTACCCTTTTTCCATCATCTCCTTTAGTTGTATCTTGAGTTCAACCATCTCAGGCATACTCATCCTATAGGGCGTCCTAGATGGTGGCATTGCTCCTGGTGTAAGTTCTATCGAGAAATCAATGTCCCTTCTCGAAGGTAGACCTAGTACCTCTTCTAGGAACACGTCCTTGTATTCTCTTAATATGGGGTGGTCCTCTAGGTCTAGTTTGTCATCCTCAACAGATTCCAACACTTGTATTGCATGTAAGGGACACCCTTTTCTACAATACTTTTTCATTTGAAGGGTCGATATTTGTCTTACTGAGACAGGGTTCTGAATCCCTTGGAGGGTCAACTTTCTCCCTTCCTCGTTTACACATTCTAAAGTTTTATGGTAACAGTCCAACTTAGTTTTATAAGTAGCCAACCAATCCATACCAATCAACAAGTCATAAGATCCTAGGGGAAGTATGTTAAGGGTCTCTCGGGTGGGCAATCCACCCATGATGAATTGACAAGTTGGTATGACCTCTGCCACTTTTCTTTTGGTCCCAGTGGCTAGTCGTACCAACCACATCGTAACATGTTTAACTAGTTGCAGTTTACACTTATCAACTGTCTGAGGGGGCCACATAACTCAAATTAGAACCAAGGTCAATTAAAATAGAAACTAGATGGTTGGCGATCATACCTTCCAGCTCCACTACTGAAGCTTGGGGGTTGGCTTGATTATTGTCTAAGGCTGCATAGATTCGTGGCATGCTCCTAGCCACACTGTTGACGGTGGTAGCTTCTTGGATATTGTAGACCCTCCCATTGTTATGTTGTCTATGTGGACAGTCCCTCAACCGATGATCTTCTCCACAACCCCAGCATTTTAAGGGTTATTTCCTTAAGTTATTGGTATTTCCCGAGACTGTCTTAGTGTTGAAATAATGTAACTGCAAAGTGTATTCTTATTATTATCTGATATATTATTCATTGGATCAATCCCCATTGTGGATTGATCATGTCGGCTATTGTAATAGGACCAAATCCCCTTTTGCGGATTGATAAATGATAATTATAATAGGCAGAATAAGAAGTCGGCCCCAGCAAATATTAAAGAGACCCCAGAATATATTAAAGGTGGTTATAACCACCCAGTTTGAGAAGTCGGCCCTGCCAGTGAAGAGACACTTCACATGTGTCAGTCTTGTATAAATAAAAAGGCCAACGCCTCACTTAAACACACAACTCACTTGCTCATTTGAGAGACAAGTTTCGGAATTACAGTTGGAGAAGAAAGAGAGAGAGTGGCGCATATTTTGGAGAGGATCTTCTGTATTAGCTTGATTTATCTCTTGGCATTGTATTGGCTATCTATAATAAGGAAGTTTTGTTGGGTTTTCTTCCCCTAGAGGGTTTCCCGGGATAAATGTTGTGTCTCTTGTGATTGTGTATTTCTCAATGATCTTGTCTTTATGTTGTTGTTATCTATTGAAATGCAAAGAACTATAATAATGGCATAAACATTGACATGGTATCAGAGCCAAGCTAAAGAGAGCATCTTTCGCAAGAGAAAAACGTCATTGTTGTCGTACATGAAAATTAGGGCTTTTTGATGGTGAAGTTTTTCAGCCCTAAAACCATCTAGAAAAGTGTGCCCTCCCTCAAGGATTACTTTGGCATCATCAACGCACATTTTCAGTGGGTGGATCTCCCGAAAAGTGAAACCTTAGTTTCACAAAAGTATTAGAAGTACCAGAAAACCAGTGAACCAGAAGTACCACAGGTACCAGAAAACTAGAAGCACCAGTCCAAAAATATACAGATCAAGTTTGGAAGGGTAAAAGTTGGATTTTCTCATATCCAAGCAAACCAAGCTACTCGCCTCAGCCAAGCGCATCTCCTAGTAAGTTCAAAATTTGATTTTGAGCACTTTCATTTTTTGGTCATTTTCCTAGCTCTAGGTAAAAGATGTCTACAAGCACGAAGCTTGCTGACAAACTAGAAGACGTGGAAAACTTTTGTGCCTAGAAGTATAGGATTGGCCTGATCCTTGCAGAGAATGACCTAGCAAGATTCATCAAAGAACAAGTGTCAGAACCCGAAGATGACGGAGAGAAAGCAAAGCATCAAAATGACACAATCAGGACTCAAAGAATCATTGCAGATTCAATCAAAGACCACCTGATTCCTTATGTGTCATCAAAGAACACTCCGAAAGAAATGTTTGATGCCCTAAGCAGGCTGTACGAAGGAAAGAACATAAATCGAAAGATGAATCTAAGAACTCAACTAAAGAATACGAGGATGCAGAAAGGAGAAACGATCCAAGAATATTTCTCTAGAATTTCACAATTCAAACAACAGTTAGAAGCGATTGGAGACACCATAAACGAAGACGAGCTCATAATGACGACCATAAATGGTCTCACAAGACCTTGGTATGCATTCATCCAAACGATATGTGCCAGAACGGAGAAACTAAAGTTTGATAGTCTATGGGAAGAATGCATCCAAGAAGAAACAAGAGTAGCTAACCGTGAAGCACTACTAGCAAGAGATGATGATCAAGCCCTAGCTACTCACACCAAAAGAGGAAGGAAGAAACCCTACTTCCACAAGGAGACTCATAAAGAGCCTCAACCGCCAAATAGATTCAATAATAAAGAATCTCATCCAAGGAGATTTCAGAAGAGAGGACAATGAAGGGAAAGAAACTACTCATATGTACAATGCTATCATTGTGACAAGATGGGACACATTGCGAAATTTTGTCCAGCCAGACGAGAAGAATACAAGAGGAAACATAAGACGTACCATGCCCATGCAGTCGAAGATGAAGAGCCACCTGCAAATATGATAAGAGAATAGATCAAAGACTATGTCTTAATCTCGGCCCTCTAGAGATCGGTAACACATGGAGAGGACACGTGGCTCATTGATAGTGGTGCCTCCAAGCACTCTCTCTTGTGTTACAGAAAAGAAGTTTTCTCAGAAAGTGACACTTGGAGATAATTACCAATATCCCATCAAGGGAGTGGGAGAATCAAACTACAAACTGAATTCAAGGAATTCATTAAAAATGAAAGACGTACTATATGTACCAGGTTTGAAAAAGAACCTACTCTCCATTTTAGCTTTAGAAAAGAAAGGCTACAGAGTT
>ML779005.1:444606-459847 GCA_009831015.1 Picea engelmannii | reverse complement strand
AGGAATACCAATCCATAATCAAGAATGATGTATGGGAAATAGTTCCCAGACCAAAGAGTAAAGATGTGGTATCCTCCAAATGGCTCTTCAAAATAAAACATGTTGCTGACGGAAGTATTGAAAAATATAAAGCAAGATTCGTTGCTCGGGGCTTTTCTCAGAAAGAAGGCATTGACTATGAAGAGACATTCGCTCCTGTGGCCAGATACACTTCGATCATAACCATCATAACCCTTGCAGCTAAGATGAAGTGGAAGTTACACCAGATGGATGTAAAGACAACCTTTATAAATGGCACCATCGAAGAGGAAGTGTATATAGAGAAACCTCAAGGATTTGAAGTTGAAGACAGGAAGTCTCATGTTTGTAAATTGAAGAAAGCCTTATACAGATTGAAGCAAGCTCCCAGAGCTTGGTATGGCCGTATAGACAGTTTCTTGACAAGCTTAGGCTTTACCAAGAGTAAAGCAGATTCTAACCTCTACTTCAAGGTTATGAACGGTGAGCCAGTGATATTATTGCTATATGTGGATGACTTGTTCTTAACTGGAGAAGAAAAGCTCATCACCGAATGTAAGAAGAGACTTGCAACAGAAATTTGAAATGAAAGACCTTGGCCTAATGCATTATTTCTTAGGTCTTGAGGTATGGCAGATTCCAGAGAGAATCTTCCTTAACCAAGGGAAGTATGCAGTCGAAATCCTGAAGAGATTCAACATGTTGGAATGCAAGCCCATGAATACACCCATGGAAGAGAAATTGAAGTTGTTGGTCGACACTTCGTCAGAATCGATTGATGCCACCTTGTACAGACAGATTATTGGATCACTGATGTACCTGACGAACACCAGACCAGACATTTTTTTTGCCATGAACACCTTGAGTCAGTTTCTGGTAGAGCCCAGACATGTTCACCTTGTGGTTGCAAAACATGTGATGAGGTACCTTAAGGGTACATTAGATTGTGGTCTCAGTTATGACGGAGATCATGATTTCACATTGAGTGGATATACTAATTCAGATTGGGCAGAAAGCGTTGCTGACAGGAAAAGCACTTATGGATGTTGTTTTGGTTTGGGATCAGCCATGATCTCGT
The DNA here is from genome assembly GCA_009831015.1 of Picea engelmannii. NCBI lineage: Eukaryota > Viridiplantae > Streptophyta > Pinopsida > Pinales > Pinaceae > Picea > Picea engelmannii. The sequence goes on along the minus strand of ML779005.1, from coordinate 458,751 downwards.
GGCAAAGTAGAAAGCAATCCAGCGTTGCTCTCAGCACAGCAGAAGCAAAATACATTGTTGCGTGTTCTGCTAGCTGCAAAGCTATATGGCTTCGAAAGTTGTTGACCGGTTTATTTGACCTAGAGATGGAAGCAACCTCGATCCTATGTGACAACCAAAGCTGCATAAAGATGACATAGAATCATGTATTTCATGATAAATCGAAGCACATAGAGATCCGATATCATTACATCCGTGACATGGTGCAGAGAGGAGCCATAAAGCTCCAGTACATTAGCACGGATGAACAGGTTGTTGATGTGTTAACCAAGCCCCTATCTCGTGTAAAGTTTGAGTACTTCCGAGATAAGCTTGGCATAGTCTGAAAGGACCTTCCTCGAAAGGGGAAGTAGTTGTTGTGATGAGATATTCCCTGCTTCCGACCTTATGGTTGTGACGTAAAGCAAGACGTATACCTTGCTTTCGACCCTATGGTTGTGACGTAAAGAAAGATGATGTGATATGACTAGTACTATGCTTCTGGCTGTACAGCTGCGACGTAAAGCAAGACTAGTACCCTGCTTCCGACCTGATGGTTGTGACGTAAAGCAGGACGTGTTCCTTGCTTCCGACCTTATGGTTGTGACGTAAAGCAAGAAGATGTGATGAGACTAGTACTGAGCTTCCTACTAGATAGTTGTGACGTAAAGCCAATCTAGTATCATGCTTCCGACCTAATGGTTGTGATGTAAAGCAGGGCGTATACCTTGCTTCTGACCTTATGGTTGTGACGTAAATCAAGATGATGAGATGAGGCTAGCACTGTGCTTCCGACTGGATAGATGTGACGTAAAGCCAATCTAGCATCCTTCTTCCGACCTTATGGTTGTGACGTAAAGCAGGACGAGTATCTTGCTTCCAGCTTTATCGCTGTGACATAAAGCAAGATTATGAGACGAGACTAGAACTGTGCTTCCGGCTTGATAGTTGTGATGTAAAGCCATTCTAGTATGATGATGATGAACCAGCCTCGTGCTGTGATGATGATGATGTATTAGTTTTATACTAATCCATATTGATGCAGATGATGATTGCATTCCTTTGAGAATGACGATGTCTGCCAATGAAGAAAACTTCCGATGATTTATAGATATGCCAGTCAGTGCTCCAAGATGATATTAATGATGTTGCCCCCCTGATGTCGCTGATGATGCAGACCTCTCTCTCGCCCGATGTTGTTGAAGAATACCCTTCTTGTTAAGGGGGAGTGTTGAAATAATGTAACTGCAAAGTGTATTCTTATTATTATCTGATATAGTATTCATTGGATCAATCCCCATTGTGAATTGATCATGTCGGCTATTGTAATAGGACCAAATCCCCTTTTGTGGATTGGTCAAATGATAATTATAATAGGCAGAATAAGAAGTCAGCCCCAGCAAATATTAAAGAGGCCCCAGAATATATTAAAGGTGGTTATAACCACCCAGTTTGAGAAGTCAACCCTGCCAGTGAAGAGACACTTCACACGTGCTAGTCTTGTATAAATAAAGAGGCCAACGCCTCACTTAAACACACAACTCACTTGCTCATTTGAGAGACAAGTTTCAGAATTGCAGTTGGAGAAGAAAGAGAGAGAATGGCGTATCTTTTGGAGAGGATCTTCTGTATTAGCTTGAGTTATCTCTTGGCATTGTATTGGCTATCTATAATAAGAAAGTTTTGTTGGGTTTTCTTCCCCTAGAGGGTTTCCCATGATAAATGTTGTCTCTTGTGATTGTGTATTTCTCAGTGATCTTGTCTTTATGTTGTTGTTATATATTGAAATGCAAAGAACTATAATAATGGCATAAACATTAACACTTAGAAGGTTTATTTCCACTTTGAGAGGGGAAATTTTGCAGATGCACACTTCTAGTAGGGAGGCTCATCCTAGAACCCTTTCCATAGTTCTTAAATCTGGAGGATTTAAACCCCTTCTTCTTGAATCCCGAACTAATCCCCTTCTTCCGATCTTCATGGGGTCCTGTCTTATTCTCGAACTGTTCATAACAATACCTCGCCTTCCGGATGGTTTCTTCTAAGGTCTTTGGTTCATCAAACTCAATCCTGTCCCGGTAGGTATGAGGTAATCCACTAATAAATCGTTGCATTTTTACCTTTTCCTCCTTTATGTAGGGTACATACCTCAGTAGCTCAAGGAATTTATTGACATATTCATCAATGGTGAGCTACCCCTGCCTAAGTTCATAGAACTCCTTAGTCTTCCCATCCATGTATTTCTTTGGCAAATACTACTTGCTAAAGTATTTCTCGAATTGTTTCCATGACAAGTCCTTCTCATGGACTCCTTTCACATTCTTAAGATCTTCCCACCAAATGGAAGCCTTTCCATTCAGGGTGAAGATGGCTATTCGACCCTTCAAGTTTTCAGAGTAGTCATGGACTCTGAAGTACTTATTTAAACCAAGCAGCCAAGCTTCAGCCTCTTCTCCCTTCTTAATCTCTCCATCAAAAGAGGGTGGTTTGGTTTTCTTGAACTCTTCAGGATCATGATTTTTGGAACGCTTTCGCTTCTTTCCTTTCTTTTGAGAATGTGAGCTAGCTCTGCTACTAGAAGATCCTTCGGAGTTGTCAGCTTCCTTTCCAGAGGACTCTGTCGATGTGTGTCCCCTACCTCCAGGTTGGGCCTTCTTCGAGGTACTTCTCTTAGTGTGGTCATGTTTTCGAATCTCAGGTGGACTTTGACTTCTCTTCTCATGTCATTGGTCCACATGACTGGTTGGTTTCATGTTACAGTTGCCTCTGTATGTCGGATAAGCTCTGTAGCAAGACTGCGTTAATTTTTGTTTGTTTTTCTTTCTCTTTTATCAACTTCTCGTTGTCAGCCTTGCAACTTTGTAATTCGACCCTGAGGCTCCTTATAGTTCCAGCCAGGTCTGGAGGGGTTTCCACCGCCCTTCATTCATCATATTTTGCATCTCTATTGTGGGATCCATCCCCCTCTTCATGACACGTCACCATCCTTTGGCCTTGAAGATTTCACGTAATTTACTGACTGCTCGAGTGCTGACAAAACACTTATTGTTATCTAGCAGTCTATTAGTTTATGAACAATACATAGTTCAGATTTATTAAATACATACACACAGTAGAAAGTTTCATTCTTTTCCTCAATAAAATTGTTAACCATACTTTTTAAGAAGGAGGCCAGATAGAGTATCTATCTTAAAAGTACTCTAAATAATGTTTTTAAGCGACTCGTCCATGAGCCCAAACAGGCCAAGTGTTGTAACCATGCTCTGATACCAATTTGTAACTCACCCACGATGGGGCAAGAAATAAAAAAAAAAAAGTGTTCTCCTTACACGAACAAATCCTCTCTTTCTACGGTTCCTAAATTGGAAATTCGGGGGACCAGCCCGAACTCCCAGTCAAGGATCTCTGATTCTAGAACTAGACAACTCTCTGAGACCTTGGTGGTCTCATTCTATAATTAAATGCATCCCCTTCTGAGTTCTTGGTGCGGGTCTAATAGTACCCGCAACCTTCCCCTTTGCGCTTGTGAAATCTTTGAGTTTGAGCGCTAGCCCCTTTTTTGACAAACCCCTCCACATGACCACTGGTGGTGACCATGGGTCTAACCAAAAGGTGCTTTGTGATCTCGGACCTCGGGTGTTTTTCTATGGGCCAAACCCGTTACTCCTAATTTCCTCTTTTCCGATCAACGAATCCTCTGGGCGTTAGCTCCTCCCGCTAGGCCCCTTCGATTGTGATGTTGGGCTATAACCTAGGGCCCAACTACCAAGCGCTTCAGGACTTCGTGCTTCATGTCTCCCGAGGGAAGTTCACTTCTCTTCTCTAAAGTCCGATATGCGAACTCCCTCCAAGACCCAATCTATGGTCCACGCTCTTCCTTCGATCAACAGTTGCGATCAAATCGTGAGTTCACGGTTCGAGTGTTTGGATGTTAGCCAACCCTGACTCTTCTGATCCCTGAACTCCTGAACTCCAAGCTAAGAGTCTAGCAAGCGCTAGTTCCTTCCTTTAACTTCTAATGATATGACCTCCGGCTATGACCTAGGGCCAAATCTCAAACACTTCAAGATTTCGTGCTTCGCGAAGTGGGAAATTAGTTTACTTACCTCTTTTCCAGAAGTCTGATCTCTGAACTTCTGATAGAGTCAGATCAACGGTCCACAGTCTTCCATGATCCTACGGTCCAGATCAACTCGCGAGTTCGGATCTCGCGAGTTCTCGCAACTCTGCCTTTGACTTTCCCGATTTGTGAATCAACGAAATGTTGATCTCCCGCCATGTGTCCTGTCTCGATGGACGGTTAGGATTGTTGTGGCTCTCAACTCCTCGGGTATTTGCCTCCTGCCTTCTCTGCAGGTTCTTCCTCCAAAGTATGTGGATCTCTTCCACGTGTCCTCTGAATCCAATGGCTCAAAGTCATTTCGCACTTCGCCTCTCGCAAAGTTTAGATTGCTTTCTCTCAATTATTTCGATGTTCGAGTCCTCAAACTCTTGGGTCTGCTTCCACCTACCAACCCCGATGATGGACGGTTCCGATGATTTTGGAACTTCAGGACTTCCCAAAGTCCACTCCCCTGGGCACTTTCAAGGTTTAAGGTCTCGTGCACTTTCCTTGGGATCCAACGATTGTTGTTCCTCGCGCTCAGATCTGACGGCCCAGATCTGATCTCCTCCTGCGCACTCTTCTAATTGTCTGGACGTGGATTCCAATGGTCTAGATCTTTCACAGTGATCGATCCAATGGTCACTGTTGCTCTTCCTCCTGGGGTTTCGCTTTCTTCCCTGACTAGGAAGATTTCAGATGTTTCGAAGGTCTCGACCTTCAATTTACTTCATGCAAGCCCTGATGTATGGGTCTCGACTTCCACTTTCCCTCCTGAGCTTACAAACTTGAAACAAGTTCGCCTCTTGGACCTCATTTGTGCTTCTGAAAAGCGCTTGTCTCTTCTAAACTCGATCCTTAGGGAATTTCGAATTCCCATGTACTCCTTGCGTTAATCTGCTTGTGTCGGATCGACGGTCCATGACCTTCCTTGATCCAACGGTCTAGATCACATCGCAACTTCGGGTTTTGGGATTTTAATCGCACCAACGTGTGATTCTCCCCGATGTGTAAACTCCGATCTAGCCAATCCGACGGTCAAGGAGGGTCCCAATAGATCCTTGGATCTACGGTACAGGTCACATCATTACTTCGAGTTTCGGAGGATCTGTCCCCTTCACGATGATTACCAACATTCGTCAAACTTGCAAAGACCGAAGGAGTCGAGGCATTAATGCCTGCACCCCTTCTTCAAATCTAACGGTCGTGACAGACCTTGGATCCTCCCGAACGGGTCTCATCCGTTCATCTTCCAAACAAAAGGATATTCCCTTTCGATACTTGAATCTATCTATTATTCCTGATCTTTGTTGGCTCTGAAAGGCTTAAGAGTTTTGCGCCCTTTCTCTTGAACGTAATGCTTGGAAGAATTCTTCTGCGCACCCCTTACGTTCATTACTCAACTCTAGAACTTAAGATGGTCTCGGTCTCTACCCACCTTGCAGAGACTTGGTGCATACATGCACTACCTCTCCTAAGCTTAATAGACTTTGTCCTTGCAGTGATTGCGGGGTTCAACCTCCGCAATCAAGGGAGTACTCACTCGACTCTAGGACGGTGATGAAATTCCCTGGAGAAAGTGCTTTTGAGGAATTGAACTAGAGCATAAGGAAAATCAAGCAGATGTAAAATTTCTCAAGGAACGAACGCATACTCTTAACTTAATCATTCAATACAGAAACCATGTATAGGCATATAAATACAAGCATACATGCATTATTTCCAATTCAAAGCACAAGGCATAAAAACATTTATCAGAACCATAAGGCGTGGTGCCACTGTTGAGAGGGGTGCTCGTTTCCACCCAACCATAGGCTCAGTCACTCCCAATGGATTTATCACTGGCCACCCTCGAGCTTAGGCCACGATGCTTTGAGATTCAATCTCTTACTTCCAGCTCAACGGAAGTTAGGGACAAAGGTTACTCTCCTTCTCCCAATATAGGAATAGATAAGGACGAAGGTTACTCTCCTTCTCCTAGCTCAGTCTCTATTCCATGTGTTCAAAACTCACTTTTCGCTTTCAATCCTTCCTCGGACCCGAGAGCTTCGGCTCTCGTCTCTGCACTCTTCGTCGGTCCTCTCTGCCCACACCACGCTTCCTTTATTGCCTTCCTCAGCAAGATTGTGTGTGCCTCGAATTCCCAGTATGTGGTCAGGTCTGAAAGCCTTACAGATGGGCAGTCTACCCCATCCCCTCATTAACTCTTGAGGAGGTCTTCCCACGTACCTGCCTGACTATAATTCATTCATGGTCAGAGGGTTGTTCTTATCTTAAGCAATTAAATACAACATGGTATTGGTTCGGTGGAGGTTAACGCAACCATTCTGGGTCCCCTCCACCACCTTTTCATTAGCAATTGTGGTCTCTCTTAGCACATCCCCTTCACAGCATTCATGCAACACGTATCCATTTTCTATTAAAATAACAAAATTTACATTCCGCGACCTTTTATTCAAAGATCCATCAAAACAAACATTCACACCTTTGAGTTTTCCATAGTTCCCTGGCCAATAAGACTGGGGGAAACAGGGTGTTACAACCTCCAACCATTAATCAATCAATTGAAGCAATTATGTGAAGGTATACAAGTATATGACGCATCAAGACCAATCCTAAGGGATATTCCTTTTACATTATATGCCATATTTTATATATGCCACGCACATTTATCCAGGCCTAAAATTTTTATTTGGAAAGCATGTCAATTGATTTGTTTATCCATTATGCTATTTTGCATACTTAAATTAGTGCAACTAATTCCTTGGCACTAATGTGTTTCATATACAATAACATTGTAGGTCTTCTAACAAAAGGGTTTCATGGATGTAAATATTGTGGACCTTCTATAAATTCTAGGTGATGCAACGACTTGTAAAAGCCAATGTATGATTGCTCAAGTGTATTCCTTCCATAAGACCAACCTTAGAGAAGAGTAGCATCTACATTCAATAGTAAACCAAAAAGAAATTGAAGCCTTGAGACAATAACATTGATAAACTAACTTAGGTAATATGAAATACAAAGAGAAGGAAATTGTAGAAAATTTCAATTTAAATGGGGAAATTATGCTCGATGATCTTGAATTTTTGAGCAAATGCATCGAGAAATTGCCCATTGGAATGAAAAGGAAAGATGACATTAGGGAAAATTTTAGGGATCCTTACTTATCTTAAAGTGTATAAACCTTGGAGAATATTACTAATTCTTAAAATTCCAACCATAAAATGTTTGGAAGTAATTTTGTAAAAAAAATCATATTTCTAAGGATTTTATATAGTTTCTAGAAATTTTTGGTGATTTTTAGGGTATATTACTTGTTATCCCCTAGCCTAGGGATAACTAAGGAGATTATGTCTCAAGGCCCACAAATCCTATACATGGAGTATCGAGAGCCATATTGACTTGAGCCTGGCCCTGAAGGGCCCATCCTTCTTCTTCAGCGCCTCCATCCTGTCAGCAACAGCAACATCCATCCCATCAGCCTGGTCCTGAAGTAGCAATGGGTCTTTCTCCATGAGGTAATGAGTATGGGTATTTTATGCCTTTTGACTTGTCCATACCTAGGGGGATCACAGGGTGCCCTAGCAAATTGGTTCCCTTGGGAGTGAGTTGCCACTTGGTGGGTTCATGAAAGGCCATCATCCATTCCCACCATACTTACCACTTTTCATCATCTTCTCGCTCATATATCTAATACATTGGTTTGGGCATTAGGTTTTCCAAGCTAGTTAAGGGTTGTACCTTGTCTTGTGGGAAAAAGGGGATAAAGGCCCAGAGGGTAAAAGTAGCTGGAAAAAGATAAAAGAAAAAAAAACCTTTAGATGCTTCGCACAGGGATCCTCGAGAAAGCAATAAAAGGCTTCTCAATAAGAAAATGAAGGACCCATAAAATAAATAAACTCGAGACATAGTTGGAGGATAGGGGGTCTCATTACGAGCCAGCCTATTAGGTCCATAAGCATGTAGCGGTATGACACTGCCATTCAGCTGGTCACCACGCCACGGTAGTGGCTCTTGGTAGCATAGCCAAGAGAAAGGGGGTCTCATCATGAGCCAACCTTCTCATCTCCGTGAAATGCTTGTGGGTAACACTGTCACCATTGGTCACCACACCTGGGCAGTTTCCCCCAACTGTTCTCTTGAAAGAAAAAGAAATAAGACAAAGAGAAAAAAAGGCATTGAATGGGCTAGGAAACATTTGCATCCAGAACAAGGTGCAGCTCACCCTCTTCAGAGGCACCCACAGGAAATCCCTACATTCCCATGTCATCACTGCACCCGTTACCCAAACATCCCCATACCATCTCGTGCACTTACATGACCTAGAATGGTATTCACCTAAGGACACCCCACACTTAGGGAGACTTAGCCCAATATGACGTCCTGAGACCCTCTCCAAACCTAGCTTGTAGAATAGCATAACGTCTTTGAGAACTTGTCTGGGAAAAGGGGGGTTTTATGCACATGTTTGGGTAACTTGATTATTAGATGTGATTGAAATTTCTATGATCCTTGTGACTTATGAGCCCATGGAGGGTGTACTTCTTGTTGCAGGGCCACACCCGATAGACAGGTACATATGAGGAGATAATTAGCTCGGACATCCATAGGGATAAAATCCCACCAAATGGATGTTGAAACCCCAACCAGGGGCAAACATATACCAGAGGCTTACACCGGAGAGAGAGGAGGATGTTCCACCAGAGACAACTTGGCAGACCTGGACCCAGGGGGGTCTTTCCCTCCCACCATGATGTTGGCCCTTTAAGGCCCTTGATGTCATCATTCAAAGCCTTGACGTCACCTATTTGAGGTGTCCAACTTAATGACAGTTTGGGTTGGCACGTGTGGCAAGTCCTGGGGGGTTTTGAACCCCAACGTTTCACTTGGAGGGATGTGTTCCAGCAGAGAGGCTAACGTCACCCTAGGAGGGGCATGATGTCATCCTAAAAAGATAAAATTAGGGTTTTATTGGATAATTTTGTGTAAAATTGGTTTTTTCATGTAAACTGGCCATGTCGGCGTTTTTTACATGATTTTGTAATTAAAGGTCATTTTAATTGTATAAATAAGGGATTTCCCCCTTGTATATTATCATCATTCTTTCACTCACACTTGTGAGATCTGAAATTCGACTCCCTTAGGGTTTATTGGCTGAAATTAAGTGGTGCACAACTCTTGGAGAAGGCTTATATTGGTAATTTTTGGCATTTTCTTGGTGGAAAGTCTTCAACTAGGCTATTGGCTAGATTATTCTTGGTGAATGTAAGTGAATTTCTGCACTTTTTCTTTTCTTTGAATGGTTATAGTATTTTACTTTTCATTTTACTAAAATTATGAAATTGCTAGCTTAAAACCCTAGGAGATTAAGCACATGTTATTGTCCTTGTCTCAATAGTCTTTCACCTACTAGATTTTGCTAAAAAAACTATCCTTTGAGGCATATGATAGAGCCCTACCATTGTAGCACTCTAACATCTTGCTTCATCAAGATTTTACTTATCTCAAACTTGAGCTAAAGAAGAAGGAAAACCGCTAGGGCGTAGGGTTACCTACTTCCTAGTGGTTGTTTTCCTTCTAGGGTTTAGTGATTGAGGCCTTGGGTTACCAACACCTCAATCATTGTCCCTCTTGTCTCTAGCTCACACATTATCATTCGTTTCCTTCAAGATTGCCACTGCAAAAGGTGACTCCATTAACCCTAAAGTCATTGATCTAGACCTTATACTTGATTGATTGATGAGAACAACCATCAAATCTTATACCTCAAGCTATTTTCTAACCTTTCCTAACCCTAGATTAGACTAACCTACTAACCTTCTTGTTGATGTTACAAAAGTAAGCTACAACCATACATTACAGCAGTAAAATCTCTTAAAAGCAATCACTAAGTTGGTTTTTGCATTGCCTCAGTAGCCTCTAACAAATGCTAGCATAGTGCTATTGTTAGAGTATCATTTTTTGTCATTTTGAAGCTTATTTAAGGCATTGATTGTGAAGCCATTATCATATATACATTGTTGTTGTAAAATTATGTTTGCTTCATCTTTTATCAACTTATTTCTTTCATTGTCAAGTCCAAGGTTTTATGAAGCACTAACATCAATTGTACTTGCAAAAATAGTGTTTTCTTGTTGCTTTGTTTTGGGCGGGTACACTCAAGCATATCATTGCTTCATTTGTTAAAACTTTGGGACTTTATGATCGGTGTGACTTGTGAGAGGGTATGACTTTTTTTTATACTTCAACATTTGCCTTCTCAAACCCCCAGGCCACCGGGGACGTCTCCCATGGGCTTTCACCCCTAAATAGAAAGAGGTGTCTTATTAAGGTGACAGTGATAGCACAACCTCATGTTACGCCAATTTTCCCTCCTTTAGCCCTTCCCTTTTGGACAAGTACAAATTGCGTGATAACAATACTTTTATCCTATAGAATTTGAGTAAATCATTTTAGAAAAAAATGGAATGTGGTGAATCTTTTTTTGGGAAAAAACATGGAAAATTAGCCCATGGGTGAAATTTAGCCAGTAAAATTTTCCTTGTATTTTATCAATTTCCATACTAAGATCATTTTAAGATTACACACTTACTTGATGCCATGCATATATTCAAAAATGTTTCATCTTCAATATGGAGGCATGTATATTCAAAAAATGTAACATAGTTGGGTGTTAGGAGAGATCTTATCACTTGATGGGCATGCCACAATTGACTGTGGAGTGGAGGTTGAGTTCAAACAATATAGTTATGCTAGCCACCATGATCATTACCTAATAAGAGGAGATTTTGGTTACATCGAAAAGATACATGAGGTCATACAAATGGATTTCTTGTCTTTACAATGTGTTATTTTTAGGCGCAACCGATGGGATGTCTTTGATTGGAGTAATGTAAAGGAAGATCATGATAGTGGTATAATACGTATGAAAATGAGTCTAATCTTTTCCCAAAACATTGGTACCAAGTTTTTTTTAACCTATATGTGTTGGATAGGGATTGGTGGTTCATACTAAGACATGATCTGAGATCAAAATATGTTTTTGAGAAAAATAGTGCCATCGTGTCAAGTGAGGAAGATAATTGAGCGGTATCTACATATTTTATTTCAGCACTTAAGTTTGGGATGTGCCATTTTATTATAGATTCTACTCCATTATTTTAAGTATTTTTATTATGGACTCAACTATGATATTTTATCATGGATTCTACTGTTGATATTATGGTAGCTTCGGGAGGTATCAACCTCCAGTGTGACCTTTGACAAGATTAGAATATTCTGGAAGAAAGAAAAGAAGTGAACGTAACCCTAGAAGAGATGTCAGCTGAGAGAGATAATTAATATGAATTAATTAGTACCCAGAATGAAAAGTAGGCCCAGGCAGTCTACCAAGATTAGTATAAATACAGGGCGCCAATCTTCATTTGACACACACTTCTCAGAATTGCAGAGAGGCACTTGTGCACACTGCAGTCTAGCAGTCTTGTGCGCAAGTTCTGGAGAAGGTGTCGCCGCCAGTTTTGAAGCCTATTGCTTCTATCTTTTGGGTTGGACTCTCTGATCAGCTTTGGTTACTTCTTGCTTGGTGCTTTAGCCTTGCTTGGCTATTGGATTGCTACCAGGATTCTTTTCTCTGTCAAGGTCAAAGTGCTCGGAGGGTGGCTTCGGCCTATGGTTGGGTGACAATAGTGATATTGTTTATGGTAAAACGAGCACATTCTAACAGGTTATGGGCCCACACCTCCTTCATTCAGTCTAACTGCTGGAAGGAAGAATAGCCATTAGGATATTAAGCTCGTTGAAGAACTATCGCTAGGGTTTACTAGCAGGAGCAACTTCCAAGACACTATCGCTAGGGTTACTAGCAGGAGCAGTTGCAGAAACCCTAAACCCTGATCCAGCACCTTGTGATAGAACATCTCACTCAAGGAGAAGGTATTCAAGTGCGCCCTAGTCCATCACACCTCTTGGCACTCTCAGAAGGCAGAAACGTTAAGGTTGAAGTTTTGGATAAAAGCATGATCAGTGACCAGTCAACCGAAGTCATGAGTGAAAAGACTAGTCATCTATACTACTCATCACTCACAGGAACGATTGAAGATGACATGTGGATAATTGATACTGGAGCTTCTAGGCATATGACGGGAGATCAAGCCATACTCTCAAATCTATATGAGAAGAAGACATCGTACAAGGTAGAGCTTGGAGACAAAAGAACTTACCCAGTCGAAGGATTTGGACAAGCCTCTATCAAGTTGAAAACAGGTAGCAATGTTCATTTGAGCAATATCTTATATGTACCTGGTTTAGAAAAGAATCTTGTATCCATATCTTGCCTAGAAGACAAAGGAAACAGAATAGCTTTCGTAGATGGAAAAGTGTTATCTTGGCATAAAGACTCCAGCATAGAAAACACTAGGGTTATTGGAACTCGTGAAGGAAATCTATACAGACTACTAGAACAAAATGAAGAAGCTCTTGTACATGAAGTCAATCCCAATGAACTTTGGCATAGAAGGTACTCTCATATTAACTATCAAGCATTACCTTTTCTCAAAATGATGGTTGAAGGAATACCAGAATTGCAGTCTACGCATGAAGGAATTTGCAAAGGATGTTCTCTTGGAAAGAATATCAAGAAACCATTCCCAAGCAGCAACAATAGATCTAAGGAGATTCTAGATCTAATACACTCAGATGTTTGTGGTCTGATGCCAGTCAAATCTCTAGGAGGTTCTCTTTACTACGTAATTACTCAAGAAAGACTTGGTTATATCTCCTGAAAACAAAGGACGAAGTATTCAGCAAGTTTCAAGAATTCAAAGCAGAAATAGAGAACCTCACAAACAAGAAAATTAAGACCTTGAGAACAGATAATGGAGGAGAATACACATCAAAGGAATTCGTTGCCTTTTGCAAATCGATAGGGATTAAGAGGGAGTTGATTGTTCCTCATAATCCTCAACAAAATGGTGTAGCAGAAAGGAAGAACAAATCTATTGAAGAAACTGTGAAGGCACTACTAAACGATCAAGGTTTATCTATGTTCTTATGGGGAGAAGCAGCCATGACAGCAATATATGTTTAGAACAGAAGTCCTCACCGCATATTGAAGGATATGACTCCAGAAGAATCCTTCTCAGGTAAGAAACCTAATGTAGAAAACCTAAGAATCTTTGGATGTCATGTTTACTCTCACACTCCCAAGGACAAAAGGAATAAATTAGAACCCTCGGGAAAGAAGGGCATATTCGTGGGATATAGTGAATCATCTAAGGCTTATAGAATCTATATCCCAGAACAACACAAGATTGAAGTCAACAGAGACGTGAACTTCAATGAAAATATGGCTTTCAAGAAATCCATAGAAGAAACTATAGAAGAAGAAGAGTATGAAGAGCCTATTGAAGAAGGCACATGTCTTCCCGAAAATCAAAATGAAGAAAAGGAACAACTTGATCATCCGATGCAACCATGTGAGACCATTGATTCAAACTTCGTACCTAAAATCAAGAAACAACCAGCTTGGCTTGAAGCTACCTTACAAGAAGCAGAAGGACTCAAGGCCCCAGATGGGACCTTTAGAAAAAGTAAGAAGCCCAAAAGATTCTCAAGCTATGCAGCATGTATGACAAAGCTTCTAGATGAATAACCTACCACGTTTGAAGAGGCAATTCATAAGAAACAATGGAAAGAAGCCATGACGGAAGAACACCAATCCATCATGAAAAATGATGTATGGGAAATTGTACCTAGACTTAAAGAAAAATCAGTAGTAACTTCAAAATGGGTATATAAAATCAAACATGCAGCAGACAGAAGCGTGGATAAATATAAAGCAAGATTTGTAGCTAGAGGGTTCTCCCAAAAGGAGGGATAATGTTAATGTTTTATGCTGACATTATAGTTCTTTGCATTTCATAAGATAAGAGCATAAAATAAACAAGATCACTGAGAAATACACATCCACAATAGACACAGCATTTATCCTGGGAAACCCTCTAGGGGAAGAAAACCCAGCA
>ML779005.1:414826-437962 GCA_009831015.1 Picea engelmannii | reverse complement strand
CTGTGATTCTACTACTATATGTTGACGATCTATTCCTAATAGGTGAAGAGTCTCTCATCATCCAGTGCAAAAAGGAACTAGCTTCTGAGTTTGATATGAAAGATCTTGGTCTCATGCATTATTACTTGGGACTAGAAGTATGGTAGAAGCGTGGTGAAGTAATCCTTGGACAAGGAAAGTATGCAATAAAGATTCTTCAGAAGTTTGGAATGATGGATTGCAAATCCATGGACACTCCTATGACTACATATATAAGAAAAGTAAGAGATTCATATTTTGATCCAGTAGATCCATCACTATATCGATAATTGATTGGGTCATTGATGTATTTGGTAAATACTCGACCAGACATTTGCTTTGTCGTGAACACACTAAGCCAGTTCCAGGTGGAACCTAGACATGAGCATTGGACAGCTGCAAAGCATGTTCTAAGATATATTCATGGAACATTAAACTATGATTTAAGATATACTACATCCAGTGATATACAGCTTCATGGATTCACAGATTCAGATTGGGCAGGAAGTGCAGAAGACAGAAAGAGTACTTCAGGGATGTGTTTCAGCTTGGGCTCCGCTATGATATCTTGGGGCAGCGGGAAACAAAAGTATGTCGCACTCAGCACAGCAGAAGCAGAATATATCGCAGCATGTGAAGCATGTACATAAGCAATATGGCTGAGAAAACTAATCTCCGATTTATTTGATCATGCTCCAGATTCGACCATAATACACTGTGACAATCAGAGTTGTATAAGGCTATCAGAACACCCAGTGTTCCATGAACGGTCGAAACATATTGAGATCAAATACTACTTTATTCGAGATAAAGTCCAGGAAGGAGAAGTAAAGCTCCAGTATATCCCCACAGATGAGCAGACAACAGATATCCCGACAAAGCCTCTATCCAGAATAAAGTTTGCATATTTCCGAGACAAATTGGGGATCGTGGAAATAACTCCCTTAGTTGAAAGGGAAGAAATGACTCTCCAGGTTGGGAGGGAGCACTAACATACTATTGAATTGAGGACATTCATTTTCAAGTTTGAAAAATGGTCCATCTTGGGCAATTCCTTTCCAATTCAGAAAGTGGTTAGAGATTTCTGACGGGCAGGCATTTTTCAATTCAGAAAATGGTCCAGATCGAACGGTCATTTTCGTAATGAAAATGGTTCGATGGATTGTTGATGTACCATAGACAACGATTTCTCATTGTGGTTAACATGGGGAATGGTCTAGGCCAGTCTCTCTTCTTGAGGGTTACTCAAGAAGACTGGCCCGCCTCCCCGGACAATCATTCTTTCGAAGCTCACAGTTGTGAGCAGTTTCGAAGAATGGTTCATTTTGGAGGTTGGTGCAAGACAGTCATTTCCTTAGGAAATGGTTCGGACAGTCATTCCTTAGGGCAGATTCATTCTCTCCATGTTGCACTTTGTTTAGTGCCGGAGGAATGGTCTAGGTTCAGCAATCAGGGACAGACATTTCCTAGGGCAGACTCATTCTCTCCAGTTTTCACTTTGTTTAGTGTCAGAGGAATGGCCTAGGGTGGGGAATGGTCCAGGCTCAGAAATCAGGACAGTTATTCTTCCTTGCTTGAGAAGAATAGTCCAGATAGCCCATCATTGATGTTCTACTCTGAGGGCAAATGTTCTTTCATATCTCACAGATGTGAGTGAAAGAATGGCCCAGATGATTCAGTTTATATCATAACAATATTTTCTATGCAGGTTGACATCAGATGATTGTTATGGAGACTGCATGTCTCCGTACAGTAGAGATATGCTATTGTGGTGGAAATGTTCCATTGTTTGTGACTATGTGTCACGTTTTGAGTAGTTGTGTATTATGGATAAACACAGTTGTGTTCTATCAGTTGACATTGTACCAGTTGTCATGGAGATGATCCAGTTGGATAATAATGACGGTGTTCGTGATGCTACCAATTGAATGGTTTGTTTGTGCTCAAGACCATTATCGGTTATACCTCACTAGCTAGGAGGGAGTGTTGATATTATGGTAGCTTCGAGAGGTATCAACCTCCATTGTGACCTTTGACAAGATTAGAATATTCTGGAAGAAAGAAAAGAAGTGAATGTAACCCTAGAAGAGATGTCAGCTTAAAGAAATAATTAATATGAATTAATTAGTACCCAGAATGAGAAGTCGGCCCAGGCAGTCTGCCAGGATTAGTATAAATACAGGGCGCCAGTCTTCATTTGACACACACTTCTCAAAATTGCAGAGAGGCACTTGTGCGCACTGCAGTCTGGCAGTCTTGTGCGCAATTTCTGGAGAAGGTGTTGCCGCCAGTTTTGAAGCCTATTGCTTCTATCTTTTGGGTTGGACTCTCTGATCAGCTTTGGTTACTTCTTGCTTGGTGCATTAGCCTTGCTTGCCTATTGGATTGCTACTAGGATTCTTCTCTCTGTCAAGGTCAAGGTGCTTGGAGGGTGGCTTCGGCCTATGGTTGGGTGACGATAGTGATATTGTCTATGGTAAAACGAGCACATTCTAACATCTACTCTATAATCTACTTAAAATTTTAGAAATTATTTTAACCAACTTTTGAAAGTAATTTGTGGTAAAAGTAATTTAAATTCTAAACTAATTAGAGTTTAAATTTTGGTATAGGCATAATAAAAATACCTATTAATGGTGATTTCACAAAACATGTTTAATGAGTAAATATAGGCATTATTATTTATTGTCAAATTTCAATAATTTAAAAATTTTAATAGAAAAAAAAATAATTGTTGGCTCTATGACAGACCCAGGGTCCATAGAAGGTCTGCAACACATGCCCACAGTGGTCTATTATGCCTGCATATTAAAGCTTACAAAGGAAGGAAGTCTCATTCCAAGCATGTATGATAGTTTCCAATTGATCAATGCGTAGAGTACAGATTTAATGGGGCATGTATTCCATTAGTTAACATTTTGTCACATTCATTGAAGCTATTATAACTCAGTGCATGTATGGGGAATTCAATGTCATATAGATGATCAAGATACATCACAAACACATATACATGAACATAACATTCCTCCATTGCATTAATAGATTAAGCATCACATAAAAAGTCATGTGATGAATTCGTAATAGATCATAAGTGTCATAAGAACTCTCAACATAATGTACTCATATTCTATAATCTATCTATCTTACATAGAAATTCTAATAGATATAAGCAACTGGAGTAGTTACAAAAGATTATATGATATACTAGGAATTTAACAGTGGTAACCCACTCCTACAAAAGGATTTTTGCCTTTAGAAACATGCATAGAGAGTCAGAGAGACATAGTACAAATTATTTATAAGACAGTTCATTGGACTTCACATACTCAAACTTCTATCGTTCCGCATAGTCAAGCTTCCACAACTTTTGGTCCTCTATGGATTTATCATCTATTGAACTCATATTTTTCATAACATCTTGGTTTGACCCTTTTGAATATTGTAAGTATTTTATTTTTGCAGTTAATAAAAATGACCAAAGACTAGCTGAGCATGAGAGCCTAAAAGGGGCTATGATACCACGAGAGGGGAAAGGTGAAAGGATCTAAGGGGGGTTTATGCCTAAAAATATCTACCTTATTTGATTTTGAACCCTCACTGATTTCAAAATTTGAATTTCAAAGCTAAGGGGTTAAGAGGAGTGGAGGAAATAAATTTAACAATCTAAGCCACCATTTCCTAAAAACTAGCAACTCATCTCCCCTTCATTCTTGGAACTACAAAAAAAACTTGAATTTTAATTCTCTTGTCCTAATGCATCAAGGAAATTCGAATGACAAGGAAAGGGCTATAAGGAAAAGGGGGAAAAGAGAGTTTTGTGGAAAAAACAACAAAAAGAAGAAGTCCAAGTCCATATAGAATTGACCATATAGAGAGCTTTTAGATTGTGAAAAATGCCAAGAAACTAAGAATATTCTGCATAAGCTTGGGATATCAGCCTAGACCTTTCTATGCACACACTGAATAACACTAAAAGGAGGATTTTCTAAGGTACTGTACAACAGCGAAAGAGGTGCTCCTTGTGTTGTGTGGGGAAGGTAATGTGGGTGCCTTAGTGCTGCTCTGTCCTCAAAATTCTGACAGTAAAAATCATTAGTTTGAACCTATTGAAGTCTGTAATTTAGAAGTTTTTCTTATCCTACTTCGCCGTGGTGGTATTATAGCCCAACTAGGGGGTGGTGTCAGACTACCTATGGTTGAGTGGAAATCACTTTCCAAATAGGTTGTTTGATCTTAAACATTCAAAAGATAAGTAAAACTCTGTTCTGGATCATAGAATTGTTTTTAAAATGTTAGATAAACACTGCCTGTTTACCTCTATCAATTCTGTCATTGGTTTCCAAGAATTCCTGTAAGTTTATAATGACTGTAAGATGGTGTTCGCCAGTTACTCTGTATGTATATTCACATCTACTTTGGTCTTGTGTGTCTGGCAATTGAGTTTGGGTTTATATAGATTCTTGTCACATATAGAGTCCATGCAGAATCTGGTCTAATATTTTTCTTTTAAGTGACTTGCAGACTATGTATTGTGTAGGAGCCCATTTTAGTTGTGTCTATTGGATAATAGACTCTCAGTTCTCATAGATTCTATAACATATGTTTTCCACGTAGGATATCAATTAATAAACTATATACACATCGTGTATACATTCAAAGGAACCCATCTTGATCTTGTATGTTAGCCAAATCAAAATTTCAACCAGTTTTGGAATACAGCCTAGAGAAATCAGGGGTTAAATTTAGTCTTGAAATATAGCCTAGGGAAATCTGGGGTTGAATTTTTAATTCCAATGCCCTATCATTAAAATTGCTGGGCATAGGTAGAGTTCGTTGTCATATTGTACATTCATGCCTTATATTTTTAAATTTCAGGGAGCCTGAGATTAAAACCCAGAACTACAATATATATGGATCCTTCTAAATTCCACTAAGAAAGTGTTGTATGACTTCAGTTAATTACTATAGTTGTACTGATTTTCAGCTTTTACTTTGGGACTGATTCTGACCTGAATAATATCATGAACAAAATTATTTTAGTAGAATATCTAGAAATAAATAATTTCTTCTAATTTTGGCGATATCTACTTTCATATAGATCCGATGTTGGGTTCTGCATATCATCACAAATTTATGGATACATTTCAGGTCTAACAGTGGTGTATTTGGGTCTCTGTCTCTGGCACATGATATGTGATTTTTTTGTGATTATGGCATCTCAGCATGATTGTTATGAAGATATAACCTGCAATGAACCTCTGTAAACAATGAATAAAGGGGATACATTTGTTTTGGTTAGTACCTCTTTACAGGAAGTGAGAGCACTTATGTCTGGCTTGGGGTTGCATAGATTAAGGATCAAGATATAGTTTGTTGTGTTAAAAACAGTGCAATTCTTGTTGGTTCATTGTTTATAATGCATGCCACTCACTATGGCTAAAGCAAAGCATGAAATAAGACAACGTTTTATCATGTTCATTCATTCAAAGTGTATGTGAAATGGTTATGTGCACATTTTTAGTGAGATGCGGAAAATAATGCCGGGATAAAAAGTTGCTTATACGTTGCCCATAATTTCATTATTGTAACTTGTGACTGCCCAGTGGCACCACTATCTACACAGACTCTGAGTTAGACTTTGTAAACCTTATTTTAGAATATATTGGTATAAGTGATTGAAGATTTTACTGTTTGCTCTATTGATAGTAATAATTACTGTTTAATTATCTTCTGATCATAAATTTGTTGTATTTTGACCCTTTACTCCCTCTCTTTCCTTTACATGTTCTTTTTATCTTCAAGAAAAGAGATTTCCAACGTTGCATTTGATAGTATCCTTTCTTTCAAGAGAAGGAAAAAGAGATTAAATTGGACTATTATATTGTGAAGTCCTTTAGATCTCTTGTATTTAAGAAATGATTATGATCTATCTAATTTCCCTCCAGCTCTCTAGTTCTTGTTATGTACATTATACAAATGTATCATTTGCAAATGAAATTGCAGGGTATTTTTAATGAAGTTCAAATCATCGACCTCCATGTTTTGCATTGATCACTGTCCAGCCATGCATTTGTGTAGGGTAAATGGCTCAGGTTAATTTTGAACAGTTCTAAATTAAGTTCGAATACATTATGAATGAAATTGGTAAACAAGAGTTAGAGAAGAAACATGGAGAAACTACGAGAAAGGTCTCTGGAAAATTTGATGGCCAGGAAGCCAATCTTGTTGCTGACAGCCACCTAGACTCCAATTTGTTTATTAACACAATATTTCATCTTTGAAGTTGTAGACAATTATATCTGTGAATGTGGATTTGGAAACCGTAAAAGATCTAAAAACTATAAATTTTGTTAGCTTATTTGAACTGAATATATAAACAGTTGCCTTTGATTGCCTAATTTTCTTACTTTGCACAGTGCTGCATGGAAACCTTATTTTTTTTAAGAAAAATAGGGGCATAGGCTTGAACTTATACTAATTATGCTCTCTGTTTATGTGTATTAAAGTGTGACATTTAGTACTTGTATTCTTCCAATTCTAGACTTGGCTGGAGACATAATTGCTAAAATTTAAGGTCCCACTACATGTGGAAACCTGTTGAAAGAAACTTCATGTTTGCTCAATCCTTTATTCTTTAGTTCATTGACATTGTCTTTAGCTTTGAACTTTGGTTTGTATTATTTTTGTATCTGGGGTAAAATATATCTGATTATTACTTAGTGTTTATGACTAATTTACATTACCCTATCAGCAATTAAGTCCAACAGGCAGCTGAATACTAACGATTAGGATATATTATTGACAATTTGTTATTTATATTTATTGAGATATTATATTTGTGCCTGTATTTAGACAAAACTGAGCAACTATAACTCCCTGACCACACTTTCCAACTTATCCCTAAGTTGGTTCTAGTGTCCTACTACTAAAAATAGGCTCCACTTAACGAATTCTCTAATAGTGGCATCTTTGAATTTGTTGAAATATTCCAAACTAGGACTCTAAGTAGTGATTGTCACTTGGATTTTCTAGGCACACTCTGCTACTGCTAGCACATTTTTGGAGGTTCATTCTCATAACCATCATAATATGGGTTTATTCCTTACTCATGACTCATGAGCTCCCTTCCTACTACTCAGAACATGGAAGAGATTTTATGAGGTAGGAACAACAATCTGTGGTGGAATTTAGTGATTCCCTCAGTACATGCAAAGTATCCTAAACTATGTCAATGAGCCTAAAATATATGCTTGATACCTCCTCTCAATCTGTAGCAATGAACCTATGAATTACACTTTATATATGCTCCCAATGCAACCCTTAATTCATAGGATCGATTGACTAAATTTATTTGTTTATTATTTTGTTTTAATCATTTACTTTTACCCCGAACTTCTTGATTCTAAATGTGTAGCTACCTCAATAAGAATAGTATACAGAATCAAAAACCTCAATGTTTCCCTCAAAACTTCTCTTTCTCTATCTATATTGTCTATGCCCAGATGAAGAAAGCAAGAGGATGAATATGATAGAGATAGCCACTACGACAATTTGGTAACAAACCGGGCTTCCTCCCCCCCAACTAATTTTCAGGCATCAATTCCGAAGTTGAGGTGATGTTGTGGCTATCTTAATCCACTAGTTGAACCTTCCCCACACATTCCTTTAAGTGCCTCTCAACTGACCAAAGGCTCTTCCAATACTAGCAGACCAACATCATCCAGTGATATGCACCACCCTAGTGGCTCATCCTACCCACTATCTAGATTATTCCTCCTCATATATGTTGTCTCTCTCTGTAGCACTTTTGTAACAATATTATCCTTGATCTTGGTATTGTTATCCCCTAGCCTAGGGATAACTAGGAAGATCACATCTCATGGCCCACAAGTCATAGACATAAAGTACCGAGAGCCATACGACTTGAGCATAGCCCTGAAGGGCCCCTTTTTTCTTTAGTGCAGTCCACTTATCACCAGCAGTAGTATCCATCCCACCAGCCTGGTCCTGAAGTAGCGGTGAGTCTTGCTCCATGAGGTAATGAGTCCGAGTATCATGGTATGTAACACTCTGATTTTTGAAGCACTTAAATATGTTGTATTGAATCCTTCTTCATTTCATGACGTTTGCTACGAAATTATGCTCTTTGCCTCGTTCCTACCTGGAAAGGTGACATGGTGCCCTAGTAAGTCAATTTCCCTTTAGGATGGCTTGCTACTGGGTGGATCTGTAAAAATTCATCATTTGTTCCCTCCATACTTACCACTTTCCATCTTTATTCCTTTCATTTCCCCTATCCTTGTTTGGGCATCGGGATTGGCTACACTAGGAAAGGTTGTACCTTACCTCATGAGAAGAAGGGGCTGAAGGACCTGTTGACCACCTATTCAACTAGAGGGTCAACTCCATGTACCATGAAGATATGCATCAACAGATGCAAACAGGGCAACTTTTGCTCCATCACACAGTTTTGTAAGCGGGATTTTCGCACCCCTGCATGGGTTTATAATGTAATAGGTCTACAAGGATCATAGTTAGGTCAGTTACCTTAGGATTTCTTCATTAGGAGAGTTCCTTTCACTGAGTGTTTTTTATCCTCAGGAGGTTGATTTGGCCTAACCAACCTTATTAATCTCCCTTGAGTTTTTCACTCCCACTAGCAATAAATCCTCCAAAGTGGTGAAAGGCATTCTAATGAAGTCATTCTCTAGTAGCTAGTGTTTAAGAATGATGTAAATGACCATGTAAGACAACACAAAAAGTTTCGTGATTTTTAGTCGAGTCTAGATAGGTTTTTTTTAATTAATTAATTTTTCCTAAGGTTGGGAATTAAATTAATTAATTAATTCCGATGAAATAATGTAAAAGCTAGTCCCTAGGCTTTTGGTAAAGGTATTTGTACTCAAAAGAAATGGAATGAGACCCCTAACACCCTTGGACTAAGTTTCAACTCAATCGGACAAGTTTTGTTAGGGTTTTGTCCACATAGGAGTCTTAGTCAGATAAAAGCAATTTTAATTGCTAAACCCAAGACATGGGAAAATGTCAATTTTGTAATAAATGATCAAATAAGGTAAAGTAAAGGTGACAATTGATGAGAGAGACCCCACCTAACCTTTCCCTACCCTTTCCTAACCTTTATCCACTTTATAACTCACTCTTTAATTATTTCTACCTTGGGATTTACGGCCTCATTGGGGAATGCATCCCCACACCTTGAGAAAGTTAGTAACTTTTTCTAAAAGGATTCATGGGCCCTTCCTTGATGAGGTGAGCCCTTCCTATGCTTACACATCACCTTGGGAGTGTGCTATGCACACACTACCCACACCTTCCTCAAAGCATGCACTTTCCTCCTCATCCCTCACGCCTTCTCTTGGAAACTTGTGCCTTTCACTTGGAGAGAGATGGAAACATCCTCAAAAAGTTGGAGGTTTGCTTTCAAAGAATGGCAAGTGCTTTCTCCTTGACCAATGCACCCTTCTTGGGTTGCCACTTCACCCTTCCACCTTTCCACTTGCAAAACTCATTCGAACCTAAAAGCTCATGCACCCTCATTGATTGGTTGTCTCTTCCCTTGGATTTTTGACAAGTGTTGAAGATCCAAGAGGGGTCTCCTTAGCCTCTCATGCTATTTAAGAGACCTTTCACTCCCTCATTCTGGACCATTCTTCACAGTATTGTTATATTACTATTTTCTTACCATCTCCCTCTCTCTCTCTCATTATTGTTCATATTGCTTCACTGGTTTTGTTCTTGAAGAGCTTGGAGCAACTTTGTTGCCACAATCTCTTCTCTTTGGAAATAAAAAGAGCTTTGGAGGAATCGTGGATTACGAGACTCGGTCTTGGCATTCTTATCTATTGTGAGGTGAAATCATTCTTTGAATTTTTTGTGAATTTCTCAATAGTTGCTTGTGTAAATTAGTTTACTAGGCTAGGTGAAGCAATAGTGTAGTTGCTCATATATATGTTTTGTATATGCTAATAATATTAACTGTGTTGTATTATTTGTGCATGCAAGATATTATCTATTGTTTCATCTCACATTTGGCTCGAGGTTTGCAGGTTGCCTCAAGAGCATTTGGGGATAGATTCAAGGAGGAATCTTCCTTCACTGTTCATAAAAACTTCAGAAGCTTCTATATTTCCATTTCATTTTTTGTCATTCATTCATTTCAGATTTAGTTGCTAACAATCTTAGATAGGTCAATAAATTCAAAATTTATTTCTGGCTTTTACATGTGGGAAGTTTCTGTTGAAAAACAGAAATTTCATAACTTTCTTGAGTGTGTTGAAGCACAAATCAGCAAGCAATAGCTTGCTGATTTTTGCAAGTTCTCGCCAGGCTAAGGTTACATGCTGCCCAATTTCAAGCACAACACACCTTCCAGGTCCTCCTTTCGAAAGTGGTAACACTTTTCTTCTTCTTCTTTAGATCCAAAACATTGTAAGCAAGCCCAAAGGAGTGTACCCAAGTGGCTTGCATTCATTTCATTTCAGTCTTTACTTTGCATGCTTTAGTTAGATTTCATTTCTGTCTTTACGTCATAGTTTAGCTAATTAGTTGTGATAATCTTCATGCATGCTTGAATTTAAAATTATCTAGAGTAGATCACACACATTTAATTGCTAGCTTAAAGCCCGTGGAGGCTTAGATTAAATCTTCATTTTTTCAGTTGCATGCAAGTTACCGTTTCTTTAATCTTTATCTTACACATGTGCATGCAAACTTGGGTTTCTTAAAGTTCTAAAATTAATCGTCATTTACATTCTGCAAGTTATTTCTTTGGTTTCACATGCAATAATCTCATTTAAGAATTCAACTTGCAATCTCATCATTTAAAGGCTTCAACCTTCACAATTTTCAGTTTTCAGTTTCGGCATTCTTGAGCAAGCTACAAGCACTCAAACACACTACAATACTTAGCTCATAGGTTTAATAATTAATTTATTAGACTTAATAGGACACCATTACCAACCATCTTCTCCATTTAAAATGGGGTCGGAGGAAGGCAACGGAAGGTACTAGGCCGGGGATGGTCTCACGGCGCGCAGCATCCTTTCCGGGAGTACTCTGATCTTAGGACTGACCTGTGGAGCTAGGGTGGGCCTCGTTGCCTAACTTCTTGAGAACCCAACAATCACTTGGTAATTGGGGGAGGAAAGTATTGGGTTGACACTTAGATAGGATTAAAATAAATCTCACTTAACCACCTAATTTAATCCTTGGCCTACAACATTGGCAAGTTAATTTTACACTTGCAAGCACATTGATCTCATTATCTTTATTTTACATGCAAGTTATTTTATGTGTTGTGGAATAAGTATCTATGTGGTTACATCTATCATTTGGAGCACTTTGCTTTTCAATCTTTTCATCTTTATTCTTGTTCCTGTACTTGTGGTGTGATCCTTCAAGAAGTTGCACATCCACCTGGAGGCACTCTCTTGACTGGGTCTTGAGTGACTTGCGTCTTTTTGCCATTGATAAGCAATCCAATAGAGTAAGATCTATTGTGAGCATGATTCTCTTGATGTGTTGATGTGTGTATCATCTTGAGCATTTTATTTTCCTACACATTCAAGCAATTTGTTAGTATATCGTACATCTTGTATCTATTGTATCTAGCTTAGTCTAAATCTGAATATTTTGGATATTCTTTCTGTATATCTTGTATCTAGTTTAGTTTAGCTTTGTATATCTCACATATTCTTTTGTATCTAGTTTTATCTGTCTTGTTGTAACATTTGTAAACTTGTAATTATTTTGTAACGAATCTCCCCTTAACTTAGTTGACCCCTTGCCCAATCTTAGGCACTAGTTTTAGTTGTCCTAGGAAAAGGTCCTGACTGTCATACTTAACTGTTGCATCCTGCATTTGTTGCTTAACATCATAGGCTAGATTCCCCCTAACCATCTAACTAATTAAAACCAACTCATATAACATTAAACTCTTAATCTCACATAGCAACTAGGGTCTACCCCCCTTGGCTTCCCTAGGAGTTAGCCTAGACGGAAGAGATTCAAGTCAAAGTGACAGTGTGGACTTTGAACCTAGGCATTGTGCCTCCGAGGACATACTAAGTGAGCAAGACTTAGCTCACGTTTGCAAGTGTGTATAAGGACGACAACATCTTTGGCGTCGTTTCCAGGGATAAGTCATTTATCCTTGGTCAAAACGACTTAACTTATTCTTTTAGAACTAAACAATAAAAAACTTTAGTCCCTAAAATTCTTTGAACTTGCATTGGTTGATTTTGTGTGATTCTTTTCCAAGTGGCGACTCCATTGAACAAATCTGTCAGGTATATTACTAGGAGCATTTCACAAGGATTGATTATTCTTTTCCTGAATCCAAAAAGGTTTATAGGAGGAGATTACATCGCCTTGTTCCTAGGAGGCTACTTGAAAGTCTTGGAGAAGAAGCACTCACTGATATCCAATTCTTGTTCCAAACCAATAATCAACAAACTGTTAATAATCCCACTAATACTCCTAACACAACCATGAGTGTGTTTTTGAGGCCTTTGAATTTTGCAGCAATCCAAGGTGCCCCACACCAAGTCCCTAAGAAGGCCATAGACAAGTTACCCACCTTTCAGGGAAACAATGCAATCAGTTCAAAGTCTCACATCTTGAACTTCCAGATGTGTGTGGAAAGGTATTGTAGAGGTCATAGTGAAGAAGATGTAAAGATGACCCTATTTGTGTATTCACTAGAAGGTGATGTTGTTGAATGGTTTACAGATTTTGATCCAGCTAAGTTTAGCACCCTTGATTCGATATTGGATGAATTTAGGAAGAGGTGGGGTGATCAGAAGGAACATAGGTTTCAGTTAGTTGCCCTCACTTCTAGCCATAAGAAAGAGAATGAAACTGTGGAGGAGTTCAACGCTAAGTTTAACAGCTTAGTGAAAAGTCTGCATGATGATATAAAACCCTCAGATGTTGCAGTCTTGATATATTATATGGAAGCTTTTGAGGGTGAAATGAGGTATGCCTTAAGGGATAAGGATCCTCAGAATTTGAAGGCAGCACAAGCCACAGCGATAAGAATTGATAAGAATATGCAGGATGCTAGGAAGTCTAACATTCCTGGTTTTACAAGAGGTTCTTCTTCAAAAGTTAATGATGAAAAGAAGAAGAAGGTTGAGGGTCAAAAGTCATCTAATGATGGAATTAAAGAGTTGACCCAACTTATTAAACAAATGGAAATAAATCATGCCAATCAAATTAATGCCTTGCAGAATAGATTGATTGCTATGGAGAGGTCACAGAATAATAGACAACATCTTAGATCAAATGATAAATGGCCTAAGAGACCTCCTCAGCATGAGCAAAGGCCACCTAATCCTTTTGAATCCACCAACTTGATAGATCATCACTCAATACCTTATTGTAGGCCTTGTGTGGAGTTTCATGAGGAAGTGACTTGTCTAGTTTTCCTTGAGGGTTGTTATGATAATGATTATGGAAGTCAAGGAAATGAACAAGTCAACATGTGTGATAGGAAATACAATTGTGGTATGTATGATTGGATGGAGTTTGTTGAATATGGAAATAGTGCAAACCTTATGAATAATGTTGTTGATAAAGCAACAGAGAAGTTTGGGCCTAAGCCCACACCCCAACAAGTAGCAGAAATGGCTAAGTATAGGGGCATTACATACCAAAGGAATGGAAATAAAGATAAAGGTCAATCCAGTGTTCCCAAGGTATCCCCTTTTCCTCCTAAGTCAAATGTGCATGTTGATTCAAGTTTAAATATTGACTTAGGAGGTTGGTTGAGTAACGCTAAGATGTTAGTCCTAGTGTCAGAACTTATGAAGATCCCTTCTCAGAGGGAGAAGTTACTCAAAGCCATAGAAGATCCTCCTCAGAGTTTTGTTGATAAGCAACCAGCAATGGATTACTAGGATGCACCGATTATTCTACAGAATTGGGATAGGGGGAATGAGAAGAATTTACCTTTCTACCTTTCTTTACTTGTGAACGACAAAGTATTACACAATTGCATGCTAGATTCAGGGGCAAGTTCTAATGTTATGACTAAGAAAGTAATGGAGCAATTGAATCTTAGAATATCTAGACCTTATCATAACATTTGTGCCATGGATAGTAAAACGATTGAAGTGCATGGATTGATTAAAGGTTTGCAAGTACATTTGGCAGTCTTCCCAAACATCATGTTTGAAATGGACATAGTAGTGATTGATGTTCCGGATGCTTGGGGAATGTTATTGAATAGAAAGGCAGTTGCAAATCTGGGTGGTAACTTACAAATGGATTTATCTTATGCTAGGGAAGTGTTTAGAAGATATCATATTGAAGACCCAAGAAACCCCAAAAATGAGTTAAAGTATAATGAGGAGAGTCTTGGTAATTATGCCATCTTGTCTAACTCTATTGTGCCCTTAGAGGAAAATGTTCATAAGGATAGAGTTGATGAGATATGGTACATGAATTTTGATGGTGCTTTTTCTAGAGTAGGAAAGGGTGTTGGAATTGTGCTTCAAGCTCCAAATGGTAAAGTGTTTAAGTTTTCTTATAGAATGGAGTTTGATGCAACCAATAATGTGGTTGAGTATGAAGCTTTGCTACTTGGTTTAGAAATTTGCAAGGATATGGGTGTGAAGTGTCTAAACATCAAGGGGGATTCAGACTTGGTCATACAACAACTAAAGAATAAATTTACTTGCAAGTATGAGAGATTGGAAAGGTATAGGAATGCAATTTGGGGCTCCATTGGTGATCTAGATGCCTTAAACCTTATTGCTATTCCTAGAGAACAAAATTCTAAGGCTGATGAAGTTGCAGTAGCTGCTTCCACGCTTCAGCTTTCAGATAATTTAATTGACGAGAATATTTCTGTGGAAGTGATTTTTAGACCCTCGGTTCCTGATAACATGAATCATTGGCAAGTTTTTGATGATGACAAAAAGGTTATTAAGTTCTTGACTCATATGCATGAGTTCTATGACTTTGGCATCGGTGTGAGAGAAGAGGGTTGTAATTATGTTGGAGATGAAGATAAGTTAAATCCAATTCCTAGGCGGGTTGTGACCCAAGAAAAAACCTTTGATAGACAAGATGGTCACAAACGAAAAGAAGAGTCAAAAGAAAAACTTTGTGATCACTTAGAAGTCAACATTGGAAGTGAGCAAGAGCCTAGGATGATAAAAGTAGGCAAAACTACCTCTATTGAAGAAAGAAAAGAAATTGTTAAGTTATTAAACGAATATAGGGATGTTTTGGCTTTCAGTTATGATGAGCTCAAAGTCTATAGGGAGGATGTAATTCAACACGTGATTCCTTTAAAGGAAGAGACTAAGCCCTTTAGACAGAAGTTGAGGCAAATGAACCCCAAGTTAGCTCCTTTGTTCCAACAAGAGTTACAAAAAATGCTAGAGGCAGGCATCATAGCCCAAACCAGACATTCTTCATGGTGCTCAAATTTGGTTGTTGCAAGGAAGAAGAATGGAAAGATTAGATTGTGTATTGACTTCAGAAATTTGAACATTGCTTGCACAAAAGACCACTACCCCCTTCCCAAGATGGAAACCTTACTTCAAAGAGTAACAGGATCAGGAATGATTTCCATGCTTGATGGCTTTTCAGGTTATAATCAGATTAGACTGAAAGCGGAAGATAGGCATAAGACCACTTTTACCACTCCATGGAGAATCTTTGAATATCTTAGAATGCCATTTGGATTGTCAAATGTTGGAGCTACTTTTCAAAGAGCTATGGATTATGCCTTTAGGGGATTGATTGGAAAGATAATTGAAATATATCAGGATGATTTAACAATATTTTCTAAGGATGGGAAAACTCACATTGACCACCTTAGGCAAGTTTTGGACAGGTGTAGAGAGTTTGGGATTTCTCTAAATCCTGCTAAGTCAGTCTTTGGGGTGACTAAAGGTAAATTATTGGGCTACATAATTTCCAAAGATGGGGTCAAGTTAGACCCAGAGAGAGTTGAAGCAATCGGAAAGGTACCCTTGCCTGTTTCGAAGAAAGCTCTCCAATCCTTCTTAGGCCAGACAAATTTTGTTCATAGGTTCATTCCCAACTATGCAGAGATCATGAAACCTATATATAAGTTGCTTAAGAAGGATGTCAAATTTGAGTGGAATGATGAAAGTAAGAGAGCTTTTCAAAGTATAAAAAATGTCATATCTGAAACTCACGTCCTTATTAGCCCGGATTATAGTAAGGACTTTCAGATTTTCTCCTTTGCTTCTGAAGACACTATTGTTGGTGTATTGCTTCAGAAAAATGATCAAGGCCACGACCAACCCATTGCATATATGAGTAGGGCCTTGCAAAATACAGAGTTAAAGTATCCCATGTTTGAGAAATAGGCTTATGCCTTAGTGAAATCACTCAAACATTTCAAGGTCTTCATCGAATATTCCAAGGTGATTGGTTATGTTCCTAATTCTGCGGTTAAAGATGTGTTATCTCAGGTAGAAGGATTAGGCTCAAGGGGTAGATGGATTGCTAAGATCCAAGAGTATGATTTGGAGATCAAACCCACGAAATTGATTAAGGGTCAAGGTTTAGCAAAAATGTTGACTGAAGGTAATGAGAAGGCCTTGGGTATGGTTTGTCAAATTGGTAATGAAGAATTTCCTCCTAACTTATTAAAACTTGAACAAGTGGAATGGTACACAGACATCATCTTTTATATTAAGAATCTAACTTGTCCAAGTCATCTAGTAGGGCACAAGAAAAGGGCCTTAAGGTTAAAATCTTCCAAGTATGTCCTTACTAGAGATGGATTAGGATGGAAAAATCCTTAGATGTGTGGATGACGTCGAGTCGAAGAAACTAGCGGACGATTTCCATGGAGGATTTTGTGGTGGACATTTTGCTGCTAAAACCACTACCCACAAAATCCTTAGAGCAGGATATTACTGGCCCACGATATTTTTAGATGTGCATCAGTTTGTGAGGAAATGTGAGCCATGTCAGCTTTTCACAGGAAAGCAAAAGTTAGCAGCTCTCCCTTTGCAACCAGTTGTGGTTGAAGCACCTTTTCAACAGTGGGGTTTGGATTTCATCGGAAAGTTTAATGATAATTCAAGTAACAGGTATTCATAGGTCATTACAGCTACCGATTACTTCACCAAGTGGGTTGAAGCCATTCCTACCAAGTCAGTAACTGAGAAGGTTGTGTTGGATTTCCTAGAAGACAGAATTATAACTAGATTTGGGGTCCCATCAAAAATAGTGATAGATAATGCCAAGGCCTTTTGTTCAACTGAGATGTCCTCTTTTTGTTTCAAGTATGGTATTATCTTGTCACATGCATCAGATTACTATCCCCAAGGGAATGGTCAAGCAGAGTCAAGTAACAAAAACTTAATGAACATAGTTAAGAAGATAGTCGGTGAAAACAAGAGATCTTGGGATAGTAAAATCAAACATGCATTATGGGCTGACAGAATAACAAAGAAAGCAGCAACTGGAAAGAGTCCTTTTGAATTAGTGTATGGTTTGGAGGCTAGGTTGCCAGTACACCTTAGACTTCCAACTTATGGGTCAATTGAGGATCTTTCCACAGAGCAGAATGCAGTTCAGAATGCCCTGTGTGGGTTTATAATGTAATAAGTCTACATGGATCATAGTTAGGTCAGTTACCTTAGGATTTCTTCATTAGGAGAGTTCCTTTCACTAAGTGTTTTTTATTCTCAGGAGGTTGATTTGGCCTAACCAGCCTTTATTAATCTCACTTGAGTTTTTCACTCCCACTAGCAATAAATCCTCCAAAGTGGTGAAAGGCATTCTAATGAAGTCATTCTCTGGTGGCTAGTGTTTAGGAATTATGTAAATGACCATGTAAGACAGCACAAAAAGTTTCATGATTTTTAGTCGAGTCTAGATATGTTTTTTTTAATTAATTAATTTTTCTTAAGGTTGGGAATTTAATTAATTAATTAATTTTGATGAAATAATGTAAAAGCTAGGTCCCTGGGATTTTGGTAGGGGTATTTGTACTCAAAAGAAATGGAATGAGACCCCCTACACCCTTGGACCAAATTTCAACTCAGTCGGACAAGTTTTGTTAGGGTTTTGTCCACATAGGAGTCTTAGTTAGATAAAAGCAATTTTAATTGCTAAACCCAAGACATGGGAAAATGTAAATTTTGTAATAAATGATAAAATAAGGTAAAGTAAAGGTGACAATTGATGAGAGAGACCCCACCTAACCTTTATCCACTTTATAACTCACTCTTTAATTATTTTTACCTTGGGATTTGCGCCCCCATTGGGGAATGCGTCGCCACCCCTTGAGAAAGTTAGTAACTTTTTCTAAAAAGATTCATGGGCCCCTCCTTGATGAGGTGAGTCCTTCCTATGCTTACACATCACCTTGGGAATGTGCTATGCACACACTACCTACACCTTCCTCAAAGCATGCGCTTTCCTCCTCATCCCTCACCCCTTCTCTTGCAAACGTGCGCCTTTCACTTGGAGAGAGATGGAAACATCCTCAAAAAGTTGGAGGTTTGCTTTCAAAGCATGGCAAGTGCTTTCTCCTTGACCAATGCACCCTTCTTGGGTTTCCACTTCACCCTTCCACCTTTCCACTTGCTAAACTCATTCGAACCTAAAAGCTCATGCGCCCTCATTGACTGGTTGTCTCTTCCCTTGGATTTTTGACAAGTGTTGAAGATCCAAGAGGGGTCTCCTTAGCCTCTCATGCTATTTAAGAGACCTCTCACTCCCTCAATAGAGAAGGGGTCCTTCCTATGCTTACACATCACCTTGGGAATGTGCTATGCACACACTACCTACACCTTCCTCAAAGCATGCGCTTTCCTCCTCATCCCTCACCCCTTCTCTTGGAAACGTGCGCCTTTCACTTGGAGAGAGATGGAAACATCCTCAAAAAGTTGGAGGTTTGCTTTTAAAGCATGGCAAGTGCTTTCTCCTTGACCGATGCGCCCTTCTTGGGTTTCCACTTCGCCCTTCCACCTTTCCAATTGCTAAACTCATTCGAACCTAAAAGCTCATGCGCCCTCATTGACTGGTTGTCTCTTCCCTTGGATTTTTGACAAGTGTTGAAAATCCAAGAGGGGTCTCCTTAGCCTCTCATGCTATTTAAGAGACCTCTCACTCCCTCAATCTGGACCATTCTTCACAATATTGTTATTCAACTATTTTCTTACCATCTCCCTCTCTCTCTCTCATTATTGTTCATATTGCTTCACTAGTTTTGTTCTTGAAGAGCTTGGAGCAAATTTGTTGCTACAATCTCTAACCTTTGGAAATAAAAAGAGCTTTGGAGGAATCGTGGATTACGGGACTCGATCTTGGCATTCTTATCTATTGTGAGGTGAAATCATTCTTTGAATTTTTTGTGAATTTCTCAATAGTTGCTTGTGTAAATTAGTTTACTAGGCTAGGTGAAGCAATAGTGTAGTTGCTCATCTATATGTTTTGTATATGCTAAATTGCTAATAATATTAATTGTGTTGTATTATTTGTGCATGCAAGGTATTATCTATTGTTTCATCTCACATTTGGCTCAAGGTTTGCAGGTTGCCTCAAGAGCATTTGGGGATAGATTCAAGGAGGAATCTACCTTCACTACTCATAAAAACTTCAAAAGCTTCTATATTTCCATTTCATTTTCTGTCATTCATTCATTTCAGATTTAGTTGCTAACAATCTTAGATAGGTCAATAAATTCAAAATTTATTTCTGGTTTTTACATGTGGGAAGTTTCTGTTGAAAAACAGAAATTTCATAACTTTCTTGAGTGTGTTGCAGCACAAATCAGCAAGCAATAGCTTGCTGATTTTTGCAGGTTCTCGCCAGGCTAAGGGTACATGCTGCCCAATTTCAAGCACAACACACCTTCCAGGTCCTCCTTTCGAAAGTGGTAACACTTTTCTTCTTCTTCTTTCGATCCAAAACATTGTAAGCAAGCCCAAAGGAGTGTACCCAAGTGGCTTGCATTCATCTCATTTTAGTCTTTACTTTGCATGCTTTAGTTAGATTTCTTTTCTGTCTTTACTTCATAGTTTAGCTAATTAGTTGTGATAATCTTCATGCATGCTTGAATTTAAAATTATCTAGAGGAGATCACACACATCTAATTGCTAGCTTAGAGCCCGTGGAGGCTTAGATTAAATCTTCATTTTTTCAGTTGCTTGCAAGTTACCGTTTCTTTAATCTTTATCTTACACATGTGCATGCAAACTTGGGTTTCTTAAAGTTCTAAAAATAATCGTCATTTACATTCCGCAAGTTATTTCTTTGGTTTCACATGCAATAATCTCATTTAAGAATTCAACTTGCAATCTCGTCATTTAAAGGCTTTAGCCTTCACAATTTTCAGTTTTCAGTTTCGGCATCCTTGAGCAAGCTACAAGCACTCAAACACACTGCAATACTTAGCTGATAGGTTTAATAATTAATTTATTAGACTTAATAGAACACCATTACCAACCATCTTCGCCATTTAAAACGAGGTCGGAGGTAGGCAACGGAAGGTTCTAGGTCAGGGACGGTCTCACGGCACGCGGCGTCCTTTCCGGGAGTACTCAGATCTTAGGACTGACCTGTGGAGCTAGAGTGGAGCTAGGATTGACATCACTATGATCCCTGTGACTTATGAGCCCATGGAGGGCGTACTTGTTGTTGTTGCAGGGCCACACCCGACGGACAAGTAAATATGGGGAGATGATTAGCTCGGACCTCCATAGGGCTAAAATCCCACCAGATGGATGTTGACACCTCAGCCAGGGGGAGACATATACCAGAGGCTTGCACCGGAGAGAGAGGAGGACGTTCCACCAAAGACAGCCTAGCAGGCCTGGACCCAAGGGGGTCTTGTCCTCCCACCATGATGTTGGCCCCTTAAAGCCCATGACGTCATCATTCAGAGCCTTGACGTCACCTAGTTGAGGTGTCCAGCTTGTGGACGGTTTGGTTTGGCACGTGTGGCATTTCCTGAGGGGATTTGAGCCCCAACGTTTCACTTGGAGGGATAGCGTTCCAGCAGAGAGGCTAACGTCACCCTAGGACATGACATCACCCTAAAAAGATAAAATTAGGGTTTTATTGGATAATTTTGTGTAAAATTGGACTTTTCATGTAAACTGGCCATGTCGGCCCTTTTGACCTAATTTTGTAATTAAAGGTCAATTGGATTGTATAAATAAGGGATTATTCCCTTGTATTTTTCATCATTCTTTCACTCACACTTGTGAGGTCTGAAATTCGTCCTCTTCAAGGCTCTTTGGCTGAAATTAAGTGGTGCGCAATTCTTGGAGGAGGCTAATCTTGGTATTTTTTGGCATTTTCTTGGTGGAAAGTCTTCAACTAGGCTATTGGCTAGATTATTCTTGGTGAATGTAAGTGAATTTCTGCAATTCTTCTTTATTTTGAATGGTTATGGTGGTTTACTTTGCATTTTACTAAGACTATGAAATTGCTAGCTTAAAACCCTAGGAGATCAAGCACATGTTATTGTCCTTGTCTTAATAGCTTTTCACCTACTAGATTTTGCTAGAAAACCTATCCTTTGAAGCATGTGCTAGAGCCCTACTATTGTAGCACTCTTGCATCACTTGCTTCATCAAGCCTTTACTTACTTCAAGCTTGAGCTAAAGAAGAAAGAAAACCGCTAGGGTCTGTTGACTGCCTCATCAACTAGGGGGTCAACTCCATGTACCATGAAGATATGCATCAACAGATGCAAACATGTCGAAGACTTTTTGGTTCTACAAGGCAATTTTTGCTCCAGCACACAGTTTTGTAAGCGGGATTTCCACACCCCTACGCAAGTTTATAATGTAATAGGTCTACATGAAACAAGGTTAGGTCAGTTGCCTTAGGGTTTATTCATTAGGAGAGTTCCTTTCACTGAGTTTTTTTTATCCTCAGGAGGTTAATGTGGCCTAACCGGCCGGGTTAATCTCCCTTGAGTTTTTCACTCCCACCCAATAAATCCTCCAAAGTGGTGAAAGGCGTTCTAATGAAGTCATTCCTAGGTAACTAGTGTTTAGGAATGTTGTAAATGACCATGCAAGACAGCACGCGGAATTTCGCGGAATTCCGTCAAGTCTAGCTAGGTTTTTTTTTTTAAGTTGGGAATTAATTAATTAATTAATTCTGGGTAATTAATGTAAAACTTAGGTCCCGGGATTTTTGATAGGGGTATTTGTACTCAAAAGAAAGATAATGAGACCCCCTTGCACCAGTGGACCAAGTTTCAACTCAGTCGGACAAGTTTTGCTAGGTTTTTTGTCCACTTAGAAGTTTTTCGGAAAACGGCGATTTTAATTGCCAAACCCAGGACATGGAAAAATTGTCAATTTTGTAATAGTTGGTCAAATCAGGGGAAGTAAGTGGCAATAATTGAGATGGAGCCCACCTAACCCTTCCTAACCTATTCCTAACCATTACCTACCCTTTACCCACTCTTTTAATTTATTATTCACCTTTTAATTAAATTCCTCTTAAAAGCCTACGTCCCCCTTATGTGGAATACATCCCCTTTTCCATTTAAATGTGGAAACACCCTCAATTTGATTCGTGGGTCCCTCTTTGAATGTGTATGCCCCTCTTCATCCATTCACGTCCAAGTTAGTAGCGTGCTCTACACACTCCTCCTCACCCTCACGTATTCCTCACGCTGCCTCTTTTAAACTCACGCTTTCTCACACATAAGGTCGGAGACTCACCTTCAAATGATGTGTGGGCCTCTCCTTCACCCAATACGCCTTCCCTATGCGTCCACCTCACCCTTGGGAGTGTGTCTCCCACACTCTTCCACTCTCCTTTCCTAAACTTCACGTTTTCCCCTTTAACTTGTGTTTTCCTCTTTGAAATAAAATGGAAACGTTTTGTTGGAAGGGAAGGTCGCCTTTTTTAAAGCAAGATGTTAGATTTTAGGGTAAAATGCAGAATGTTAGTCTCTTTTAATTTTTCTAATAAACAAGACAAATTGGATCTGTAAGTCAATCACAAGTAAAGCAAACTGCAGCTATTTAATAGAGAAGCTCTGATCACATATTAAACTCAGATCTAAGAGACAGATCTAAACACTGTAACTAAAGAACTGAACACAGCATATAGTAAGATAGATCTAGA
>ML779005.1:352946-365815 GCA_009831015.1 Picea engelmannii | reverse complement strand
GAGGAAACCCTAAGGCAACTGACCTAACATGATCCATGTAGACTTATTACAATATTAACCCACGCAGGGGTGCGGTAATCCCGCTTACAAAATTTGTGCTGGAGGCAAAAATGCCCAAGTAGAACCAATACTGTCTTCGACATGTTAGCATCTGATGATGCATATCTTCATGGCACATGGAGTTGACCACCGTTGCTAAATGGGCGGTCAACAGGACCCAACACACAAATGCATGGACAAGGGCAAGGCTCACTACATTGAAGTGATCTCCGATGATGAGGAGGAGGAAGGTTTCGGCCATCTACAGAACATAGAGGCAGATCCCACAGAAAACGCAGAAGAGGAGGATGCAATTCACGGCCTTGCAGCAAATGAGAAGGTAACACTAGCATCCATCAGTGGGGTACCTAAATTCAACACTTTCAGGATGAGAGGGATACTACAAGGGCAGAAGGTTTCAGTTCTCACTGATGGGGGTGCTTCACACAACTTCATTGATTCAACCCTACTGCAAAGAAGACACATACCTACAGTTGAATTTGAGGGGTTTCATGTGCAGGTAGCAGGGGGGCGCATTATTCCTTGTGACAGATACATTCCATGAATGAAGCTTACATTGGGCATGCATGATTTGGCACAAGATTTCTATGTAATGGACCTTCTAGACACCAACATCATCTTTGGAGTTCAATGGCTTAGTACGTTGGGGCCAATCACTACAAATTACAAGACCATGGAAATGTCTTTCACAGAGGAAAATGGGAAAAAGGTGGTTCTCAGGGGTATGACAGGCAACACACCAAGAGTGGTGACAACAAAGCGCATGGAGGCCATTTTCAGGAGGGAAGACATTGCATATGCAACAAAATGTAGAATAACGGTTAGGGTGGATAAGAAAGGGGATACTCACTACTCACCAGAGATTCAGAGAATCATTGACAGGCACAGCAAGGTCTTTGAACCCATACCAACAGGAGCACCACCTGATAGGGGGTTTGAGCACATTATAGAGTTGGAGGAGGGAGTGAAACTTGTCATCACCACTCCCTACAGGCACCCAAAGAAATATAAATACGAGATTGAGAAGGCCATTAAAGAACTATTAGACATGGGCTACATTAGGCCAAGTTCCAACCCCTTTACATCTTCAGTAGTATTGGTGAAAAAGAAGGATGGGACCATGTGCATGTGTATTGACTACAGAGCTTTAAATAAGAAGACAATCAAGAATAGATACCCCATCCCGAGGATTGATGAGCTATTGGATGAGCTCCATGGGGTTGTATACTTCACAAAGATTGATTTGCGCTCTGGCTATCATCAGATAAAGATGAGAGAGCAATTTGTCCCCAAGACTGCTTTCCGATGTCACTATGGTCACTATGAGTTCTTGGTGATGCCTTTTGGGCTGACTAATGCACCAGCCACCTTACAATCTTGCATGAACCATGTTTTCAACAAGCAACTAAGGAAGTTCCTCTTAGTCTTCTTTGATGACTAGTTGATCTATAGAAAAACTTGGGAGGAGCATCTTCAGCATGTAGAGCATATTTTGGCTATCATGGAAGAGTAATCTTTATATGCTAAGGAATCCAAATGTGAGTTTGGAATGACAGAGGTCCTTTATTTACGGCACATCATTGGGGTGAAGGGGGTACAGATACACCAAGAGAAGACACAAGCTATACTTGACAGGCCCACACCTAGGACCCTCACAGAATTGAAAGGGTTTCTTGGCATCTACTGCTATTATAGGAGGTTTGTCAAGGGATTCTCTCAACTTTGCGCACCTTTAAACGATTTGACCGAGAAAGGGGCATTCAAGTGGAGTCTTGAAGCACAGTTGACCTTTGACAAAATGAAGAAGGTGATGAGTACTTGTCCGGTATTTTCTCTACCAGATTTCGCACAACCCTTTACAGTGGAGTGTGATGCCTCAGGGGAAGGCATTGGAGCAGTGCTTATGCAAAATAGGCACCCTGTTGTCTATAAAAACCAAAAATTAAGGGGTCTTGAGCTTCTCTACACCATCTATGACAAAGAGATGCTAACCATTATGCATGCATTGGCTAACTTCAGAAAATATTTGGTTGGGGAAAAATTCATTGTGAGGACAGATCACAACAGCCTCAAGTACTTTCTGGATCAGGACTTAAATGAGAGGCAACAAAAATGGGTAAACAAAATCCAGGCTTATGACTTTGACATTGAGTTTGTCAAAGGGAAGAATAATGTGGTGGCAGATGCCTTATCTAGAAGACCATCAACTTATGCCATGACTGACATCTCAGTGGACTGGAAGGCCCACCTTTTGGTGGAATACTCAAAGAACAGATTTGCATGTGAATTGATGGATTGACAGGTTCAAGATGACAACTTTAGAATTATGGATGACATCATATACTACAAGGACCGAATTTTCTTGGTCCTCGAGTCAACCTTTAAATCCAAAGTGCTACAAGCATGTCATGATTCACTAGTAGCAGGGCATCAAGGGTTCATCAAGACCTACAGGCAGATACGAGAGAGATTCGCTTGGAAGGGCTTGAAGGAAGATGTGATGTGCCACATCAAGGAGTGCACCACTTGTCAAGTAAACAAGGATGAACACACTCACCCAACAGGATTACTGCAACCACTTCCCATCCCTGAGCACAAATGGGAAAGCATATCTATGGATTTCATCACAGGATTGCACAAGGCCCAAGGAAATGACTGCATTTTTGTGGTGGTAGACAGGTTAACTAAGTTTGCGCACTTTTTCTCCATTTCCACAAACTACAGTGCAGCACAGGTTGCAGATTTGTTCTTCCGGGAGATCTTCAAATTGCATGGTTTACCCAAAAGCATTGTGAGTGAAAGGGACATCAGATTTATGAGCACCTTTTGGCAGGAACTATTCAGGTTGGTAGGTACGGCCTTAACCCCTAGTACCAGCTATCATCCTCAAACAGATGGCCAAATAGAGATAGTCAACAAATGGGTTGAAGGCTACCTTTAGGAATTATGTGTCAGGGCAGCAAAAGGCATGGGTTAAATGTCTTTATTTGGGGGAATATTGCTACAACACCACCCATCATATGTCTATTGGTATGCCACCATTTAGAGCCTTATACAGTTATGAACCCCTCTCATTTGTGGAGATTGTCTTTGGTGACAGTAGGGCTCCCATGGTTCAGGATTGGATTCAGCAGAGTCAGGATATACTCAGAGAACTTAAGGACCACCTGCAAGGGGCACAGAATCAACAGAAGGTACAGGCAGACAAGCACAGGGTGGAGCGCACATTTGAGGTTGGTGATTTGGTTTATCTGAGGCTTCAATCGTATAAACATGCATCCATTAAGAAGAGTGGCGCAAAAAAGATCCAACCTTGCTTTTTTGGTCCATACAGGGTCAATAGAAAGGTAGGGGTCGTGGCATATGAGCTTGATCTACCACGAGGCAGCAAAATACACAATGTTTTCCATGTGTCATGTTTGAAGAGAGCCATTGATAAGCACATCATTCCTATTGAGGAATTTCCACCTTTGGATGAAGAAGGACAGTTGATACCCATACCAGAGGAAATATTAGAAGTCTGAGAGAAGAAGTTAAGGAAGAGAAGCATCAAGGAATATTTGGTCAAGTGGAAGAATCTACCCATGGAGGATGCTACTTAGGAAGGTGAACAGATGCTCCAGGAGACAGGTCGAGAATTGCTTGTGGGGAAGAAATTTCTAGTAGGGGAGACTGTAATGTCCCCCACCTCTTGATGAAGAGGTTTGGAGAGACTTAGTAGTCTAGTTGTCCCCACTAGACTATAGTCTCATGCATCATAGGGACAAAGTCAACCAGGAGCCATTGCCTAAGTACAAAGTTATATTATTGAGTTGACTTTGGGAGAAAAAAGGTAACTTAATGAAAGAAAAGAACATGTGGAGAAAAGCTAGGAGTTAACCTTAGGGGTTAACTAACTCAATAGAAGAATAGAATAGGGGTATAAAAGAAAGGAAGGGCACACTTCTAAGGCATTCTAAATTATTATCATATTTTGCATTTGGGCTCTTGAGCACAAGCAGTTTTGAGGGTTTTGAGTCTAAAACCCTAGAGATCAACTCGGTGGTGAAAGATTCCACCTTTCTTGATCCAAGCTTGGTCTCGGAGGTGCAACATTCCTCCCACACCATTCTACAACATTACAGAGAGAAGATTCGTTGGCAGAGGAGTCACAATGCGCAGCCTAAGGGGGTTTCCAGCAGGAGGGCGCACCATCTTGTGGAGATCAGTTCGATTTGAAGTGAGGTGAAGGATTTTGGGCAAAGGAACAACTGGGTATTCTTTGTATTGTCCAGGACATCATCTTTAGCCTATTCAAGAGGAGGTTTCCCCATCATATTATTTCCTAGAGTTTGGCACGAGTTGGAGAAGGGAGGGGCGCACTGCAGAAGGAGGTTTCTATCATTTGGTAGCTCAGGTCTTCATTAATCAGCTTGAGACTTTACCAGTGGGGTTGCATTGCCCTGATCTATCACCTCAGTGATTTTTGTAGCAGTTGGAGGTCTCTAGGGGAGAAGTAGAAATATTGGGACTTCAATCATCCAGGAGGGCGCAAACTAGTTAGGGGTTTGCTCATTTGGAGGGTCAGCACTTTACCATTCATCCTGAGACTTTGCCAAGGGGGTTCTAGTGGCCCGATCTACATTCCGAGAGAGTTTGGAGTAATTTGGAGCACAGGAAGAGGAGGGTCGAATTCTTGGATATCTACAGCTACCAGGATAGTGCACAACTCAACCAGTTTGGGGGTTTGGCACTTCATAGGGCCAGGGTCTCATCCTATCATTCATATCTGGCAGTTATTGGCCTTTGGAGGCTTGTATCTTCTCATCAGGGTGCCTTTGAAGGCTATTATCATCAGTATTGATTATTATTGTAGCAGTTATCATTCCATTTTGGATATTATTGTGGGTTTCTTCCAGATCTGCAGATCTTTGGTTTCAGGATCTATCTACTATTTAAATAAAGGTCAGATCTGACATTGTTGGCTCTGTTATCCACCAGTTTGCACAAGCTGAATTTCCTGAAGAGCCGCCAAAGAATGAGCAGTCAGTGCTCATATGACAAAGTTCAGAGTTCAGTC
This sequence comes from Picea engelmannii, assembly GCA_009831015.1. NCBI lineage: Eukaryota > Viridiplantae > Streptophyta > Pinopsida > Pinales > Pinaceae > Picea > Picea engelmannii. Next base: position 360,696 of record ML779005.1, on the reverse strand, counting down.
GGTCTTTCTAAAGACCACATTTTTCCGCATTTCCATCGTTGTAATAAATGACCTGAGTATGAGATATTGTAAAAGGTTATTGGCCACCTAAGGCCTAGGTACGAGCATGTACTCCAGAGTGTTTTTTTTCACTTGTTAATTATTTTTTCTACTTTCTTTTGTGAGCGATTAAATAATTTCTAAGTTTTTTTCACTCAGAAGACTGACTCCAGAGCTGGAGTATGTGCTGGTGGTTAGGCCTTGGCATGGAAAACCAATACCTAGTGTCTAAATGTATATGAGCTCATACTAGGTCATCTTAATTGAGTCATTTGGAAATTGCAGCTAGGTTTGATAGGTTTTTTTTAATGTTTCAGTGAATTAATTAAATTCCCGCAAAAAATGATTTTTTTTAATTCCGAGTCAATAAATTGTAAAAATATGGCATCAAACATTATCAGATGCCATATTTATGGTCGTTTTCCAATCCAGAGTATCATGTAAACACGATTTCCCTTCTTTTGAGATAAAAAAGTTATTATTATCACTTAAAAATGAAATTTACTCGATAATTACGGAAAATGGGTGATTTAATTCATTTCCTATTTTTTAGGAGAGCTGGGGAACATGTTGGAAACATGTTTTTCTCATGTCCCCAGTTGACTGGAGTCCTAGGCGATTTAAGTAAAGGTGAGGGTGACTTCACTAGAGGTTAAATGCGTGGAGGAGATCCCAAAGTGGGGACTCAACCCCACTTAATGAGATGATGCATCCTAGAGGGATGGCGCACATCCCAAGGCACTTGCGCATATCCTAACTATCCCTTCCACTCCACTCTCTCCCACTTCACTCCACCTCATTCACCCTACACTCCCTCATCACCCTACTCCACTACCCACTTCACTCCACACATCTCCCATTCACTTATGCGCCACTCCCCTTTAACCCTCACGCATAACCTAAACCCTCACACATCCTCTCTTTGGAGTTGTCACCACCTAAGCTATTTAAGCAAGGCTACCCCTCCTCCATTCGAGAGAGTTGGAGCTTTGGGAAGATAGACCATTATTGTATCATTATATCATTTCTAAGTTGAATAAAGAAGACTTTGGAGTCCCATTGGTGTTGATGCTATGTGTGGATGCTTGAATCTAGTGCTATTATCATGAGGTAATTTGTATCTTGTTCTTTAATCTTGTATATCTATTTGCAAAGGCTTTGAAAGTATGCTGTCATACAGTAGAGTGAGGTAAATCTAGTTTGATCAATCTCATTTCTTTTCTATTGAACATCAAGCTTTTATATTGCATGTCTTCTTTTTGGTTAAATTAACATGCATATTTGAGTTGTTGTTTTGTGTAGGAAAGACCTTCTTAACAAGTGTTTGCAGGGTTGAAGTACATTGTTTGCAAGTTCTTCAATCTTGAAGGATTGATTGGTTGTAGCTTCAACCATCATTTGTCCAAGAGTTTCAAGGATTAGAGCTCCCTCTACTCTTCATCAAAGGATCCCATAGCCCACAAATTTCAATTTTTTGAAAGAAAAAGAGTTTCTTTCTTTCTCCCTCTCAAACTTCTTCAAAGTTATTTGGCTACTTTTTTCATGCAAGCTTAAGAAATTAGTCTTAAATTTAAAAGTTTAACTTAGTTTCTTTTGCATGCAAAGTATCTAGATCTAGGCCCTTTTTCCATCTATCTAAAGTTAGATCTAGTTGATAAAAGCTCCTTTTTGCTAGTTTCTTTTCTATAAAATATAAAGGCTTGAAGGTGCATGTTTAATTGAGCTTAATTTTTGTTATCTAGCAATATTAAAGTGCTTTCATTTTTCTGTCCCAAAAGACAGCCCCGGAATCTATAAAAGTTTTCAAGTTTTAGCATAGTTTACTTAGTCATTTTTTTTATAATTTTTCTATAAGATTTGACGTACTCCCTAAGCTGTACCAAAGTGATTTTTTGCATCTTTTGGAGTATTTTGTTTGCTCTTTTTTGCAGGACATTGGATAGCCAAGGGAAGATTCCGTCAAGTTTGGCGAAATCAAGGCTTTCGGAGCACCCCGGGGGGTTTCTACTTCATCAACGAAGTTTCTCTCCTATTTTTCTTGTAGTTTCTTCAAGATCCAAAACTTATAAGGATCATTTTTCTTTCTAAAGCTAAAGCTCAAAGAGAACTTTGTTCTCAGTGTAATAGTTGCAATAAAAGCGGGCCCTTTTGTGCCCAGTTTCTCCATCCCCATTAGGGGGATTTGTGTGTCTTGGTTTGGCCTTTTTTTTTGTTGATGCATGTCTAAATATTTTATCTCAAACACCCATACAAGTTAAGTGAATCAAACACACACTCATATTTCACATGCATGATTAATTAAAAGGAACTTTCAATCATTTATGCATGTTTGGTTTAGAATTCCTTTCAGCAATAAGTCTTGCAATCTTTTAATTTCTAAGTGTCTTGCAATTTACCTTTCAACTTACAAAGCAGGGTACAAAGTTAATCTCTTTCAAAATGTTGCAAAGATCTTTCAATTATTAAGTATCTTTTGCAAGTTTTCTTTACAAAGCAGGGTACTAAATTTATTTCTTTCAAATCAATAAACTTTTTCTTTCTAGTCTAATTAGGGAAATCTCTGAAGTAGTTAGCTCAATGAGAGGGAAAACGCCTGAAAGTGACCTGTGAAGTAAGGCGGGCCCTCTCAGGACCTGGTTTTCCCACCCGTTAAGGACATCTAGCACTTTTAGTGAGTTTACTAGTGAGATCTCTTGGGTTTCGGTAAGCTCTCCCCGCAAGTTTCCAAACAAAGAGCTAGCCTCCAAAGGGGCCACATTTTCTCATTAACTCAACATTAATTTATCTTTATAAAACACTCAATCAACAATTTCCCACGACTCCTTTAAGGCACTGGTATAACTGGTATATTTTATGTGAGAAATCATTTACATTCATGCACATTGTCTAACTTATATGCTTAAATCTTGCAGATCTTGTATCCTTTGATATATGCATGTTTATGGACAAGTACTTTATGATTATGATGATGATGAATGTTAAATGTTGAATGGTTTTTTTATTTCAAGAAATAAACTCCTAGAAATAAGTTCTTTTGCTTTCTTAGTTTAAAAGAGCCTTAGATTATTTTTATAGGGACTACCCCCCTTGGCTTCGCTAAGAGTTGGCCTAGACGGAGGAGTTGAGGATCAGGTGACAGCACCTTGACTCGAAACTTACCCCCAAGGACACACCAAGTGGATTGAAGGTTTCTTCCATGTTACCCCATGTGTGTATAAGGACGGCAACAAGCTCTATATTGGTGTTTCTTATTGTATCTTGTCTTTGTTTATGGTATATGCTTCAGATCTATCATTTCATTGCTATAATCTCCATAATATAAACCCTAATTCGCAACTTCATGAGTAAACCTGCAAACTCACATCCAAACAACAATAAACAGTGAACAGTTACAGTTTCCAGCAAAACATTTGGCTTGGGAACATTACAGGTTGGATGCTAAGGGCCCACATGCCGAATCACGGAGACATGCCTTTGGAGGCCTAGAAGACGTCATGGAGGACCTAACCTAGCTCCTACCACCCAAACGTTTTTCCTAAGAAGGCCAAAACGTCACCCTTGAGGTCTTGACGTCATAGTGGGGCTAGGGTTTGGTGGTGTTTGAGGACACTTGGCACGTTTTGGAGGAAAGAGCCCATGGCTCGTGGAGGACATGGCTTGGATCGAAGACACTTGGCCTTTGGAGGCTTAGCTTACCCATCTCCAACTCAACGACTTGACTTAAAGTGCCAAAAGTTACCCAAAAGGAGGGTGACATCATGTTTTAGGGTTTCTTTCATGTGCAAAAGTATGAATTAAATAATATGATTTTGTAAAGGGGAAAGATTAGGGTTGTTGACCCCTTATCTTGTGGTTTACCCTAAATTATGTGGACAAACTATGTTTAAGATATTTTGTAACCTCTAGCTGAAATTTGCGCCCACTTTGGGAAATCTCTTCTCTCTTGTGCTCTTGTTATGGTTTCTTCATGCTATTGGTGGAAGAATTAGTGTGCTACCTCTCTTGGAGTTTTTCTATTGCATTTGTGGTGGATTTGTCTTGGTAAGAGGAGGTTTATCTTGTCATTTCTTGGACTAGGTAAGGATTTATCTTGATTTGCTAGATTTCTTGGGGAGTATAAGGATTTACAACCCCACCATTATCTCGTCTAGAAGTAATTTGTTGCACGAAGTTTTACTAGGAGAAGTAAAAGGGTTTACACCCTCCTAGTATCTCCTAGTTAGCATTTGCTTGCCTTGGGGAGTAAAAGGGTTTACACCCCCAAGGAGATAGCACTTGTTAGCTCTTCATTTATTTGACTCCATAACCCAATAGCTAAATGCACTAGAAATAATTGCATTGGAGAAATAAAATCTTGCATTGGTTAACGTGAAAAGTCGGGATTTTGAGGTTCTCTAAATTGGAATCAATTCTATGCTTTATATGCTTGGTTGAGCCACTAGGGCGTCACCTTTGGCTAAGTGCTTCTTGCTGCTTTCATAACATTTTATCTACAGCCATTAGGGTTGCAGAATCCCTAATACAAATTTCTAATTAACTCACAAACCAACCGTCAAAAGTTGCTAAAAGTTTGCCCCGATAATCTACTAACCCTAGCGCACTTTTTGGGTGGATTGTTGGCAAGTTTTGATGGTTGATATCTTGGCTGTAACAACTTGAATGCTACAGCCATAAGGCTGCAAATTATATCTCTGCAATACGATTTCTTACAGCCTTATTTCAAGCTAAAGTCTTGCTCTTTCATTCTTGAGTTAAACTAGTAGTTACCAGCTTGTCTCTTGCTTATTTTACTAGACTTTTAGCATCTTCATTTGCAGCTCTTATTATCATTTTATTGCTGATATATATTTCTGTTTACTGCCACAATTAGGGACAGCAAGCTTAACTTGCTTGTCCAACATAATATTGGGCTTGTATCTTCGTTTTTATTGTGTCTCAGGAAGGTTCAATTACCACTTGGCAAGTCTACTACATTGTGGCATATCTTCTATCATTTACAAGACTCCTTTCAAGCCCTTTTCACTCTCCATCATTGACCTATAGGGGGACTCTCCTTCATCTCTTCACTTTCCATCTCATTCCCGCCAGGGTCACCGGGATTCCCCTCTTGAGGTGATTCTTTCATCTCTAAAGCGATGGGAATACCTACCTAAGGTGACAATGGGTAGGTGTTCTATTAGTTGTTTCCATTTTGTGATTGGGTCGGGCTTTTCCCAACCTACAACTTGCATGATAACACAAGGGAGTTTAGAAGATCAACCTCATCAACACCAGGCAATTTGAGCACAGATTAATGCAGGTTCTTAGACATCAGCATTTGGGCACAATTATGATCTAGGTAGGGCTTCCTTATGGCTTCCCTTTGATTTATTTATGGAAAATGCAATGGATGGAAGGCAACTTCCAGCTACAGTTGCTATTGAGAACCTAGCTAAACTGATAAAATCTCTTCAAGCAGTGTATGCAGCCTTACATTCAAGTCTTAAAATTTTGGACAGATTGATGGACTTGTACCCCCTCAATCTGTAACCTCGGTGGCCAATCAGGCTTCTGTTAAAGCAGTTCCAGAAGTTGCAGCTAGATTGATGCCTATTTGTGAGGTATTTGGATCCATCTTACCTACAGGAACACAATTATCAAATAAAGGGAGCCAACCTGTGCATAATAATCACTAGAGCCGACCTAAGCATGCAAATTTTATGAGGCCCAACCTATGCCAAAAGCAGAATTAGGGCCAACTCATCTTTATCTCATGAAATGTCTAGTATTTATATACAAGTTGGGCTGCTTTGGTTGTTCATTTGATGTGTTTTCTGCTCTCTAAGGCAAGGAAAAGGTCTGAACTTCTCTTCATCTTTGGTTTCAGGCCTTTTTCTTCCATCGCACATTGGAAGGGGCTTATTAAGAGAAGTAGCGCTTCATTGGGCTCATAAACCATCAGCTATATCACAGATCTGAGAGCTATCATTGCAGATTATGCACCCTGTTTCCATCATCAAACAAAGGTTAGAAGGTGTATTTCCAGCTATGTTCTTATTTTAATATCTAACATATCTATGGGAGAAGCATAAAACAACAGATTTGACTAACATATGAAAGGCAAGGTGCTCATAAAGAGCTTAATTGAAGGTTTCCAGCTACATCATTGAATCTCAATCTGATCCAAAAAAGGCTTGCATTTCAGTACTTGGAGGATCTCAAGAATGAGTTCGAGAAGGTGAACCACTCTCAAATTTAAACTGTGGCAAGGCCCTATGCTTTCATTCAAAATACAAGGAAGTTGTACTTAGACACCCATACACAATGGAACCTTGCAAAGTTGAATAATGATCTGTATGAAGTGCAATAGATAATGACACAAATATTAAAGAAGTTCTAGGAGTTGGTGAGAAATTGGACCAGGTCAGTCATATGTCTAGTTGGTTGTCCTCCAAGTCTTGGATATATACTCATAAAGCAAAGGATCTAAGCAGACAGGCTTTAAGAAGGGAACACCTATAGTAGTTTGACTGTTTGCTGTTTGAGCACCCCCCTCGTATAGAACACTTTGGCACAAAGTTTGTTACACTTGGAGTTGAGAATCAGCTAATGGTTTTGAAGCACATGGATTAATCCTTAAGCCCTTGGTTTCTTGCTAGGCACACTTGCCACTAGAGAAGTTAGTTATATTGGGTTGGAGCTTGATGATTTGTCATTTATCCACTTGATGAGGTCACCTTACACATGCTCCTATGCTATTTCATGAGGGAGACCTAGTCTAAAGGTCCACTTGGCACATAGTTTCAGCATTCATGTATGGATTGATTTATGCACATGGATGAGGCTGTTGTGCTTGTTACTTATGTGGACACATCTTTTATAAATGCGCACATGTAGACTCATTTCTAGGAGGGTGTGCTTTTGGATAGGCTTTATTTCTTACTATTTATGGAGGTCAGACTTAGTCCATTGCTCAACCAAAGGATGCACCCCACTTCCTTCACTCCATTTTTAGAAATTGTTACAACTAACTCCATTATTTATTCATTGTTGACTTAGTTGTTGGAGTTAGTTAGTTGTTTCCTAGATTATTTTACTGTAACCTCCTAGAGGAGATTCTTGATCTCAACAAACTCTTTCTACTTTTAGTAAAAGGTTTGTTAGAGAGATTATTTTATCATTATTCCTAGGAGGACTAATGGATCTAAGGAAACAATTCATTGTTTATTGTATGAGGGAGATTGTATTATTCTCTCTTAGTTTGCAATTTGGATTGGATCTCAATGATTAATGGAAGAACTTGTGAGCAAGCTATTGAAATAATGTAACTGCAAAGAGTATTCTTATTATTATTGATATATTATTTATAGGATTAATCCCCATTGTGGATTAATCATGTCGGTAATTGTATTAGGACCAAATCCCCTCTTGCAGATTGGTCAACGGACAATTGTAATAGGCAGAATAAGAAGTCGGCCCCAACAGTTATTATTGAGACCCAGAAATAAATTAAAGGTGGGTTTACCCACCCAAAGTGAGAGGTCGGCCCTGCCAGTGAAGACCCTTCACACATACCAGACTTGTATATATAGAGAGGCTAGCGCCTCACTTTATCACACAACTCACTTGCTCATTCTTAAGAGGCAAGTTGCAACTTACCAGTTGGAGAGAGGGAGAAGAGTGGCGCATCTTTTGGAGAGGACTATCTGTATTGGTTTGAGTTATCTCTTGA
>ML779005.1:326401-339421 GCA_009831015.1 Picea engelmannii | reverse complement strand
GGCTTCCCTAGGAGTAAGCCTAGAAGGAAGAAGTTCCCGTCAAGGTGACAGTGTGGGCAGGAACTTAGACATTGTGTCTCCGAGGGCACACTAAGTGAGCAAGACTTAGCTCACGTTTGCAAGTGTGCATAAGGACGGCAACAGGACCCGTAAAAAATAATAAAACAAGACCTAGTTAGAGGATGGGCAGTCTCATCACGAGCAAGCCTATTAGGTCCATGAGCATGTAGCGGTATGACACTACCAACAACTGGTCACCACGCCAGGATAGTGGCTCTTGGTGGCATAGCCAAGAGAAAGGGGGTCTCATCATGAGCCAACCTTCTCATTTCCGTGAAGTGCTTGTGGATAACATTGCCACCACTGGTCACCACGCCAGGGAAGTGTCCCTTAACTAGCTTCTTGAAGAAAAAGCAATAAAAATAAAGACAAAAGGCATGAATGGGCTTGGAAACATTTGCATCCATGACAGGTGCATCTCACCCTCTACAGAGGCACCCACAGGTAAGCCATACATTTCCCTGCTATCACTGCACCCCTTGCCCAGACATCCATTATCCACTTCATCCACTCACACGGCTCAGATTTGATCTCTCCCAAAAACACCCCACATCCAGTGAGCATTAGCCCAATAGGGCGTCCTAGTGTTTCCTCCAAACTTGGCTTGTAGATTAGTATGATGTCTTTGAGCACTTGTCCGGGTAAAAGGGGTTTTATGCACATGTTTAATAACTTGATGATTAGATGTGATTGACATTGCTATGATTCTTGTGACTTATGAACCCATGGAGGTTGTATCTGTTGATGTGCAGGACCATACCCGATGGACAGGTACCCTTATGGACAGGTACACATGGGGAGATGATTAGTTCGGACCTCCATGGGGAAGAAAGCCCACCAGATGGATGTTGAGACCCCATCAGGGGGAAGAGCCAGATCAGAGGATTTGCACCAGAGAAGAGGAGGACATTCCACCAAAGGCAGCTTAGCAGACTCGTACCCAGGGGGGTTGTGCCCTTTCCACCAGAACGTAGTCCTTGGAAGGCCCATGACGTCACCTAGGACACCCATGACGTCATCCAGTGTTTATGGAGGTTTTGGGAGGCAGTTATGTGCCAAATGGCACATGTGGTAGGTTCCTGAGGCCCACAGAGGCCTAATGTTTTGCTCTAGGAGGCCAACGTTACCCTAAAAGGGCCTAACGTCACCCTAAAAGGGCATGACATCATCATTTATGCTTGATTAGGGTTTTAATTAGGACATTTAATGTAAAACAGTATTTTGATGTAAAATTGGCCATGTCGGCGTTTTGTGACCTAAAAGTAAAATTAAGGTCATTGATATGGTATAAGTAGAGAGCTAAAACTCTCTTTTTCTCATCATCTTTCACTCACACTTGTGTGAGGTCTGAAATTTGCGCCCTTCTTAGGGTTTTGGCTGAAATTACTAGTGCGTACTTGTTGAAGGAGGCTTATTTTGGTGATCTTTGGCATTTTTCTTGGTGGATGATTTATAACTAGGGTTTGGCTTGATAAATACTTGGTGAATGTAAGTGAATTTCTGCAATCCTTCTCTTACTTGAATGGTTATAGTGTTTTACTTGCATTTTGTTAATGAAATTGTTGGAATAAACCCTAGGAAATAAGCACATGTTGATGTCCTTGTTTTAATTGCTATCTACCTACTAGATTATGCCAAGGAGTCATTTTCTCTGTTGAATTCATTGCTAGGGCCTTGCCATTGCAACACCATATCTCTTGTTCTTCATCCTAGCCGTTTTTACTTTGTCATTGAGCTAAAGAAGAAGGAAAACCTACTAAGGCCTAGGGTTACCTACACCTTAGTAGTCGTTTTCCCCTAGGGTTTGATGGTTGAAGCCTTGGCTTACCAACACTTCATCCATCAAATTCCTCTTGTCTTTAGCCCTACTATTATCATCATGTTCCTTCAATTCTTGTCGCTACTTTTGACTCCATTTGCCCTATGGATGCACTGGTCTAAGACTTCTTGCTTGAGTGCTTTGATCACAACCTTCAAAACCTTTGAACAACTACTAACACCTTCTAACCCTAGTTTAAATTGACCTACTAACCTTATCGTTGCTATTATCCATTGGAGCTATAGTTATACTTTGCAGCATTTTAAGCTTCTTTAAGCAATTGCAAGATTGACTAATGCATAGTAGTATTTGTTTCTGATGAATGTTGGTGTTGTGACATTGATGATAAATCATTCTTTCTCATTTTGAAGCTTCTTTAAAGCATTTATTGTGAAGTATCATATTGTGATTATTGCTACTATACATCTTTGCTTACTTCGTCAATATATTAGTCAATTGCTTTTATTGAGAAAGTCTCCGATTATATGAAGTACTAACCAGCGAGTGATCTTGCAAATATAGTTTCATGTTGCTTTGTTCTGGGCAGGTACATTTCTGGTTCTTATTATCTTTATTGGTTGTTTAGCCAGACTTTCTGATCGGTGGTGACTTGTGAGAGGGAAACTTTTACTTGGCCTTAATCCTTTGCCTTCTCAAAACCCCAGGTCACCGGGGACGTCTCCCCTGGGACTACCACCCTAAATAGAAAGAGGCATCCTATTGAGGTGAAAATGGTAGGCAAGTCTCCTGTTACGCCTTTTTGTCTTCATTTGCCTTTTCCCTTCCATCAAAGTACAAATTGTGCAATAACACACCCAATAGACTTGATCTCTCATTGATGGCTTGTAGAAGAAGACATCATGGTCAACTTGGTATTATGATGTTGATTCTCTTGTTGATGTTTCTCAATATATTGGTATCCATTTTCAAAACAACAATGATTCCTTGTATGCATATTATGTGTTTCAAAAGTTTCATTCAATGCATCCAAAAACTCTTAACATTATGGATGTGTTATCGCACAGTTTGTAGGTTGGGCAAAGCCCGACCCAATCCACAAATGTGAGACAATTGTGAGAGTATCTACCCATTGTCACCTTAGATAGACACTCCCCTCACTTTAGTGATGATGAAAATCACCACAAGGGGGGAATCCCGGTGACCCTAGGGGGATTTAGACGGAAAGTGATATAATGGAAGATGAAACCCCTATAGGTCAAAGTAAGAAGTGGAAAATGGCTTGGCTAAGAGTCTTGTTGGTAAAGGTAGGTTGCCAAAGTAAAGTGTACCTGCAAAGAGTATTATACCTGCCCAAGACAAGACAAAATATGGATATACAAGCCAAATAATCAAATGGAAGCCAAATAATCAAATGGACAAGCAAGCAAAGATTGTTGTCCTATATTGCAGCAGTAAACAAGAATATATATCAGCAAATAAATGATAACAATAGCTGCAAAATATATCACCAAAAGTTAAGTAAATGATGCAAGAGATTAGGCTAGCAATTACTAGTTTAACTCAAGTGTAATAGAGCAAGACTTTAGTGACAATAGAGGGTTGTTAGATGATGTTTTCAGAGAATTATAATGACAGCCAAGTGGCTGTAGCAAACATTTGCTACAGCAGAAAATTCCAACCACCGAAACTAACAAGTAAACCACCCAAAAGATGCATGATAACAAGTAGATTAATTATGGCAGCTTTTAATCAAATTTCAATGGTTGAAAAGTAAGTTAAAGAAAGAGTTTGAATGTGTTTTGCTGCAGCCCTAATGGCTGTAGATTTTAATTGATTATAACCAGAGAAATACCTAGCCAACCTAGATGCCTTAGTGGCTCAAGTAACCTTGTGACACTAAGAAAAGATTCCAACGTAAACAAATTCAATATCTCTCAAAATCACATGTACCAATGCAAATGATTTTATTTCTCCAATGCAAATTTAGATTAGTGCCTTGTCAATGGGTTATGGAGTCTTCTTGTATAAAGTTAGGTCTACCACTTCTCTAGGGGTGTAAGACCTTTTACTCCCTAGAGCAAGTAGATCTAACAAGGTAAGTCTAGGAGGGTGTAAGCCCTTTTACTTCTCCTAGAAACCTTTCCAATAGCTTATTCAATTAACAACAATGATAAAATTGGTGGAGGATGTATGCCCTTATACTACTCCAAGGATTGTATCCAAGAACAACCTTGACACAAGAAAGAAAAACCAACAATATGCAGAAATTTCTTACCAACTCCAAGGAGATATGCAAGATAAACCCTTATCTACCAAGATAATTTCATCACCATAGCAAAAGATAAGCCTCCGAGAGATAGCGCACCACTTAGCTCCACTAGACAAGTATTAACCATTGCATTCAAGAGAGAGAAATGAAGTTTTCCCAAGAGGGGCAAAAATTTCATCCAAGTAGCTCTTCTCAAGTGAGAGAGTTATGTTTTAAAATGAAATGAATTTGGTCTTTATTTATACAAGACCTCAATAATGAGTTTGTCCACATAATATTAGGGTAAACCACAAAATAGGAAGGCCGACCTCCCTTATTTTGCCCCGTTACAAAATTAATTTGATTTTTACACAAAGAAACCCTAAAAAGATGATGTCATGCCCTTCTAGGGTGACGTTTTGGCACTTTTGGAAAGTTGTTGAGCTTGGAGAGGAAATCGATGACTCCAAAGGCCATCCCTTCATGTGCTAGGGTCTTCTCTCCATCAAGGAATGCCAATTCTTGATCAAGTCAACACCACCATCACAAACCCTAGCCCCAAATCATGACATCAAGCCCTAGAGAGAGACGATTTGACCTTCCAAGGTAACGTTGGGCAAAGGGGGGCTAGGTTCCATCCTTCATGGTGTCTCCTCATGCCTCCAAAGGCAACGTTCACCATCTAGCTACTACCAGGGTGTGGTTCATGGCATCCAATAGTGGGCTTCCTGCCCCAATGAAGGCCCAAGTTGTGCTTGTTCCTCCAAATCGTCCACCAAGCAAGATCTTGTAAAGACAAATGAGTGTAGCATTTGAACACAAGGGACATATGGATCTACAGACCCAGGAGGAGAGGCATGGCTTGGAGCCATTTGAGTATATGCATACCTATCAATATGAGGAGAGCGAGTCATCTCTTTTGGGGAGTCTATTATTAGATCAAGTTGTGGAGACCGACAACTTGTTGGGATACTCACTTCCTAGACCGGTTTACAGTGATGAGGATACACTCTTGATTGGTCGGGATGACCATATCTCATGTCTCGACACATCTGTATGGGATCTGGGTGCAGATGACATTAGCAAAGTGAGTGCACAGGAGGATATAGTTGCCCATACCCGATACAATGCGATTCAGATGGGGGTAGAAGTTGGTGATGATGTGCAATGGCATACAGAAGGACTCAGTAGCACAGTGGACAGTGGGCAATTCAGTGCCTTATCTTTTGAGGAGTGTGTTGTTGGGGATTCCATTGTTGACACTAGCAGTGAGAGGCATGAGGTAGCACCTCAACAGGATTGTGATCAGGAGTCATGACACTTGACAGGCCAATTGAGAGTCAGTGAGGACATGATCATGGCATCCACTAGATGCATTGATGATACACACGCATTAGTGGCAGGTTATTGTTGGAGGGCCTCGATGGCACATGATAGTTCAGATGGGGGACTTGCCATTGATGACTTCCATACACTTTGGGAGAGAGTGAGTGTGATGAGGGCCGACTACCAGTAGTTGTTGATGGATAGAGATTACCTATTAGAGGTGGGCGAAATGTATCACAGAGCACTAAGGGAGAAGGAGATTGAGGTGGATCGACTCACTCATGAATTGGCGAGCACACGGGAATTCTTGGAAGGCGCAAAGACAGCCCTTCAAGAATCAAGGTCACTATTAGAGGAGCTTCTTAATGAGACTAGTCGGGGATCCACTACATCTATCTCAGCAGAGAGCCAAATGTTTACTTCATCTACTTCACCAGAGGATGCTGGTGGGTTGGTAGAGGAGAACCAGTTGATGGAGGTGCGTGAGGGACACCTAGGATCGTTGATGGATACGGAGAGATGTGACCAGGAGACGTTGGAGGATATCTATGCGTCACAGGGACCACCATTTATGAGGGGTTCTGAGATAGTTGGTCTTACATATACACCTGGGAATTCCAGAGTCAGTGACAGTTATGAGGACACCTCCATTGGTGTTTCAGGAGTAGATGACATCCATATAGAGGTTGACCCAGCAGTACACCTTGGATACATGATGATGCAGGAGGATACAAAGGCTTGCATGAGTATACAGGGGCATATGATAATGAGAGTTAGTTCACAGGGACCTGCATAGGTGTACAGTAGGATTCAGGGGGACACATTGGATTGCAGGGAGGAGACATACTTAGTGGAGAATGGAGATTCCTCTCCCTTGCAGCAGTACACGGTTCTGGAAAATGACCTTCTCGATAGCAGCAGCTATACGAGTGATGATAGAGGGAGAGTGATTGACCAGCGGTTTCTGGAGTTACTAGTTGTTGTACCCGATGGTTGGAGTTTAGTGAGGAGCACATGCTGTTGTACCATGGGTTCTAGTGGATGAGTTTTTGGTCAAGTCCTTGGGATTGACCAAATTCTATGATACTTTCCAATCCTACATACAGTTGCAGTTGTTTTTGTTAGCCTTCCCCGATACCTTCATCATAGACAACAGCATAGTGATAGATAGACAGTGACAGGGGACATGGAGAGTTGGTAAGCAAAGACCTCCTGACAGGAGTGACTTTATTACATACAACAGGATAGGGGAGGATCATCAGAGACAGATAGTTGAGGCCTTGGGCGTGATGGAGAGTATCTTAGGCCATGGGACAGAGGATATCTCATAGGTTGATACAAATTCAAATTCTCATTGGGATGAGGATGGAGGCCTTCCGATAGTTATTAGTATGGCACATCAACAGTTACTGGGAATTGGAAGTGATGAACTTCCAAATTTTCCATGGGATCCGAGAGTCCATTTGGTCAGTAGTTTGCTTCATCTTATGATGCTCCAGGTTGCACCAGAGATCAGCATACTTCACTCTTGGATTATTTTGAGAGGGCTTGCTCGGATTTGTTCTATGTGGCGAGACAAGTTCTCCCTGTTGATACTCGTGATCGAGTATTGAGATGGATGGACATATTTTGGCTCCACAAGGATACCTTTACAGGTTCAGCTTCTTGATAACAGGCCCAATTATCACAGTTATTTTAGCATGAGGATCCAGGAGTGGGGGATCCAGTATGTATACGTTGGGCAGACAATCATGATCAGAGTAGTGCAACGTCAGCGTGATGGTCCCTTTCAGAGATTAGCATGGGACCCTGGGATTACAGGGCTGGGCATTTTATTGACTAATGGAGGCAAGTGGATCTTTGCAGGGGAAAATCACTTTGATTTTCCATTGAGCACGTCACTTGTTGGTGATTCGTTGAGGTCTGGTAGTACCTCACTATGGCAGCAGCACGTTCAGTCGGTGGAGGTTGTGTTGGGTTTGGTATGGTCTTGGAGGTCAGACTCATTTCGGGTGGAGGTCGTGTGTTATTTGCAAGAGACTCATGGTGTTGATATCTCACAGGACTATACTTCACAAGGCATTGCAGTTCACATCTTGATATGGAATCCAGGGATTGGAGTGCTAGGTAGTTCAAAGTTTGATGGAGTGGAGTTTTGAGCAGAGCGGTTGCGTGGGGAGTTGACCGAGGATCTATTGCACATGATCATTCTACTCATCAGGAGCATTTGGGTGTCATGCGTGATGAGCACTTGGAGGGGCCACATCTTGAGAAGAGCTTACTACAGATCACACGGGTGGATATGGGATCCTGGTATCACATATAGATTGATTCAGTTATTTCTTAAGGACAAACAATATTCTAGCAGGGAGGACTATAATGTCCCCATTTTTGGACATTATTATATTACAGAGTGTTATGTCTACCAGAGTAGCCAAATGGAGGTGACAGCGAGTTCAAAATATATTGAGGGGTTTTATTGGGCCCGACTTGCATCGTTCATCATATTTCATCATTAGGATCGATTCCGCACAACTTGAATTTGGTTCCGTTACATTCTGATGATTTCTGTAATTTTGAGTTATTATGAGTCATATTTTAATTAATTTCACTAAGAATGTCATTTTGGGCATAATACTTGGAGAAACCTCTTAGTGCAATAGCTCATCAGAATAAGGAGGAAGAGAACTACAGGATTAGATGATGAGAAGTGCCTTTCAGTGGCCAGAGAGAAGCCATAGGGACGAATAAATCACTTTTTAGAGGAAAAAAGGCCAAATTATTAATAAAGTGATTTAATTAAAGAATAATAAAAATAAAGTAAAAGTCACTTGGAGGAAAAATGTGAACAGGGGGGGTAAAAGAAAGATAGGGGCCTCTATTCTCTCATTATGTTGTTTATCATTTTGATGTCTGGCTTCTTGCTAGAGAGCCAATGCACTTGGGGGTTTTGAGGGTTTTGACTGAACAAACCCTAGAGATCATCTCAGTGGTGAAAGATCCCACCCAACTTGGTCCAATCTTGGTCACGAAGGTGAAATATTCCTCCCTCACCACTCTACATCAGTTACCATCCAATTCAGAGGCATCTTGAGGAAAGAGGGCACAACATAGAGGGTTTCTGTAGAGAGGGCACACCAATTGGCAAAGGAGAGTTCGATTTGGTTTGTGGAGCTTGGTTTTGGGCCAGATCTTGGTTGGAGGCTCTTTCCCATCATCATAGCACCTCTTTTGGCACTTGTGGGGGTTTCCTGAATCCTAACCTCCAGAATCATTAGATTGGAGAGTTGGGTGAATTTCTTGTTGAGGGGCGCACTAGGGGTTAGGGAGAGACTCTTTCGGGAGAAGATTTGGTCTCTACAGTTGGGGTAACTCATCATATCTTCCAGCCTACTCATTCTACACAGTTTGGCATCAATTTGCAGGGGTTTTGGAGCCTTATCTAAAGAGGGAGAAATTCTATGGGAGTCTACAACCAGTGAGGGCGCAACTTCAGCGAGAGGAGGTTTGGTATTCAACAAGAAAAGTTGTTGATCTACAAGATCTTTTGCATGCAGCCTAGGAGGGCTATTAGGAGCACATATATCTGTTTTCTATTATAGAGGCATCTTCAGCCACATTGTCATTCTACTATTTATGTTCCAGATCTGCTGACTATTGTATGGAGGTTAGCTATCTTTAATAAGTAAAATCAGATCTGAGTTTGTGGACATTTCATTGTGTATATCTATTGTCTTTATTGTTGTTATTTTCCATGTTTATCACAAACAATTTCTGCATACAATAAATCATAAGCAAACTCAAGCACAAGACAAAAATGCAAACCGTTTGATGAAATATTTCAATGAGTTATGTTGTCATAATTATAACAGCAAGTTAAATAACCAAACAACAAACATTTTGGGAGCTATAAGAAGTTTGCAAACCATCTCATCGATCACCAAAACACATCAATAACCTATCCTAAAGTTGGGGCACCTAAAGTATGGCATTTGGTCAAGAAAATAGGTCCTACCGTCAAAGTGTTTGGCAGAAGTTCTCAACCACATAAGTCTGATTTTTATATCAGATCTGGTTGGGAACATTACACTCAAGTAGGTGGAGATGGAATTCCATCTAGAGATCAGGTAGGTCGGCAAATCAGTGTCAGGGCAAGTTGAGCAGATCAGTGTCAAGACAGGTCGAGTAGATCAGAGATAAAGGCCACTTTGATGAGAGGGTACAACCATACTCACCTAAGCCTTGCTAGGAGGCAAGGAAGTCCATAGTTGGGACAAGATTGATTGGTGAGAAACATTTTCCTCGGTAAGAGGGAGTGTTGAGTTTTGGTGTACCTCGGGAAGTGGTTCCCTTGTGGTTTTGAACCTCTAACCACAAGAGGGAGATGTTGGTACCCTTATACCTTGTACTTTATGTCTAATTTCATTTTGACTTAGAATATTTAATTCAAAAGTGAAATTTGGTCATTTTAGCCTAAAGTAACTATTAATTCACTTTGTGGGTGAATTAGAAGACATAAAGTGAACTTAGGGAACTTAACCCAAAGTGGGTTTTGAGTTGAGATTATTGTGGGATGATCTCAACCATTGATTAGGGATGGCTTGGGATGATCCTAGCCATCCACATTTAGGTTTCCTTATGGATTGCTCAAGGAGGGCGCAAGGGGCCAAGAGAGGCTCATTCATTCATTTACTCACTTGGAGAGCTTGAGAGGGAGTATGAGGATGAGGCTGGAAGCATTGAGAGAGGGCAGAAAGGGCACCTCCTTCCATGGAGGGCTCTAGGAGGCTTTGGCTCTCATTATTTTGTGGTGATCACACTTGCTTGGAGGAGGGAGCACTATAGGAAGAGGGCGCACACCTAGCAAGGAGGAGCTACACTTGGAGGATTGCAGATATGTTTGTTTCAATGGAGAGGTAGCACACAAGAGCACATTTGTGTGCAAGGGATTCTTCTTCAGAGAATCCAAGGTCAAGGGCGCATCACTTCAGTGGATTTGGCAACAAGGGGAAGAGGTGCACTAGTCTTGGGCGTATTTCTTCCTAAATCCTTTGGCAAGTCTCGAGAGGAGCTTGCTTTGTATACACGTTCCATCATATTGTATTTATTGTTGTATCTCATGCTTTAGACACCACTTATATATACTTCCATTCCAAACTGGTTTTCCCCGGGGAGGTTTTATCCAGGGTCATGTTGACCAAAAACACTTGTGTTCATTCCATGTATGCTTAGAGTGTAGATCAGCTTATTTTTGTTGTAAATATCTAGAGGAGTGTTACTTGTTTTGAGATATATTGCATGTGCTAACCACCGGTTCGAAAACACTTGCAAGGGCACCTCAAAGAACACTTAACCAACAAAAAATATGGGCAGAAAGTTACTAAATTGCTTGCTGTCCTAAAAACAGAAAAGGACAATTTTGGAGATTGAAACTTAGAACCAATCTCAAGGTCAAAGATAGACCTTAGTTGGCAGCCTCATAGTACCTCAATTTTCTTCAACCTATTGTGTGAGTCTTTCCTCAAGTCAAGGAGTGTTTCCTAGGTGGACCCTCTCTAAGTCATGTAAAGAAGATGGAGTGGATGGAGGTAAGACTTTTGGGCATGGGGTTCATGACATACAAGGGTTCGTATTGTCTCATTTATGGGTTCCTTTGTAGAGGGTGTGTTGCACCTTCATTTTCAATGCAACCTTTTTTCCAAACCCATTTATTTGCCATTAATTAATTAAAGTCCAGAACAATTGGGTAACTTAAAACTTGAAAGGAGTAACACAATGTCACTTGAAGCTAGAGGTACACAATGTGTCGTATGTATGGAAAGAATGGGACACTGCATGTGTGTACACACCTCAACAAGCGGTACATCTATATAATGTGAAATTGCTTTTGCAGGTATTCAATTCTTTAAGAGAAACGTTTCATTGTTCTCAATACCCCTTTGGGCGAGCATCTATAAGGTTAAATTTTTGGCTTTTATCTCTTAGCAGCTACATTCCCTCTGGGCCTTCAGCCCCTTCTTCCCATGAAATGAGGTATAATCTCTTCTTGGGTCAGTACACCAGAAAATCCCAAAAGATGGGGGTACGAAAAAGGAAGAAGTGTGAAAAGTGACAAGTATGATCGAGAATGGTATGATGACTCATCAAGGAGACCTCCCAGTAGCAAACCTTTCCTTAAGGGTGACCACTTACTAGGGCATAATGTCAACCACCAAGGTGAAACAGGGCAAAGAGCATAATTTCCAAGCAGGCATTCTATAATCAAAAGCAGCTTTAAATGCAATATACTGAAATGCCTCAAATATTAAAGTGATACTTACCACAACACCTGACTTGTACCTCATGGAACAAGACTCATTGTCTTCCAAAAACAGGCTGATGTGGTGAATTCCATCATGATGAAACGGAGAATTGTGGTGGTGAAGTGGGTCTCCATCTATGTAAGTGGACATCACGAGTCGATCTATCCCTCGGTACTCCATGTCTGCAACCTTAGGGCCTCGAGACATTATCTCCTTGGTTATCCCTAGAAATGGGGGATAACAGGATGGATTGTTTAAGATATGTTGTATACAATTGTCCTCACAGATACACTATGGTTGTTTGAAGGTGCATTTAGTTTATTTTTATTTGGTATTAGACTAAAGGCTTGTGAGACTAAATGCAAGTAGTGCAACATTAGATTGGAAATTCAACACAATGTGTGAAAATACTTAAACATCCTTTTGCATATCAAAGGCTAGGATCTTAAACACCCTTGGTTCAAATGATATTAGGTAGGGTGGAGTGAACCAAAGAGCTCAAGTACTGCTTTATCACCAAAGGAAAGTAATCAAGGCCTTTTATTTTGTCAAAATCCTAGTAATCAAGAATTGTCCAATTATGCCAAAATAAGTCCCCTTCCATCCTAATAGAAAAAGGCAAACACGAAGGTATAACTATCAAAGTGATTCAAACGCAAAGGAATACAAACAGCAAAAAAGTGTTATTTCAACTATGAATCCTAGCTAGCTCACAAATGTATTATTAAATTCAAATTCGCTCCAGTGGCCTCACTAGATGTTCAAAGGCTATGTATATCTCATCAACTCTAAAATTTTGGGTTTGGCTAATTTGGCTACTTCTTCAATTTGTATCTAGTTTGTGGGGTATTATTTCATTTCAGCAACTTTTGGAAGTGTATTTTGTCCATTTACAAGAAGGAAGGGAGCGAGGAAGAGATGGTGACCATTTCTAGTGAAATCACCCTTGCCTTTCTTAACACTAGATGCTAAGTCGAACTTTTGAGGAAGATTCCAAATGTTCTAATCTGTTTTTGGGATCCACATTTTCCTCTTAATGTCTCTACAACGCATGCTTCAGATCCACTAAATAGAGCTCCATTTTAACAATTAATCCTAGCCTTTTATTTTAGAAATTGGTGAAATTTCATGAGTCTTCTGCGCAAGCAATTCTAGCATCAAAAAAAAATATTTATACAATATTAGGCCAGATAGTGTTAGAATATAAAGGATTGTGCTTGTTTAACCACGACGATACCCTCGTCTCCCAACCACAGGCCTTAAGCCACCCTCCGAGCACCTTGACCTTTACCGAGAAGAGAATT
>ML779005.1:222941-325820 GCA_009831015.1 Picea engelmannii | reverse complement strand
TCTATAGCCAAGAGAGGCTAAATGCACCAAGCAAAAGAATAGAAACAAAACTGAACAGATGATCCCACCCAGAACTAGCGCACCACTTTCCCCAGAGACCTGCACACAAAACTGCCAACTGCAGTGCGCACAACTGGCTCTGCAATTCTGAGAGTGTGTAATAATGAAACTGGCGCCCTGTATTTATAGTGGACTAGCCAGTCTAACTGGGGCCGACCTGACCAGTCTAACTGGGGCCGACCTGACCAGTCTAACTGGGGCCGACCTGACCAGTCTAACTGGGGCCGACCTGACCAGTCTAACTGGGTCGACTTCTCCTTCTGGGCATCAATAAATTCAATATAAATATATTTGTTAAGCCGACAACCTGTCTAGGGTTTCCTTCAATTCTTTGCTTCCTTCCGGAGGATTCTAATCTCGTCATAGGTCATCATAGAGGTTCATACCTCCCGAAGCTACCATAATATTAACAGATAGATGATCATGGACTAATTAAGAGTTCATTTGAACCCCACTTATACATTCTTCAGTTAGGATACTATTTATACATTCTTCGGTTAGGATAGGAAATTCTAAATAGTCAATATGGAGAACGACCCTATAGATTACTCCAAAGAGGAAGAAGAAGCATTCTAAAGATCTATCTTTGTGACTAGGGATGAGTTAGTGGAAGTCTAGAAAGGATCAAGGGCTTACTGTGATGAATCCAACATAAAAGATCCATTAGACAATGCTAAGTGTAAATCTAAGTCTAAGAACGAAAATCCAATCAACTTCGTGGTATCAAACTTAAATGGTGGTAGGGGTGATAGGACGCCAATACATACATCTCCTATGGTCAATGAATGCCATACTTTATGGAATCCTGACATGGATGGACATGTAGAAAAATCCAATTCATCATCAAGGCACAAACAACAAGACACGTGCCTGTCAGGGATTCCAAAGGAAAAAACAAGGATTGGATTCAAAGATTTTTCATGGGAAGAGTTGGAAAGAGAAGGTTTAAGAAAATCCAAAGCCAAAGAAATAGTCCAGAACCTACCTGGAGGAAGGAACAAACTTAGGTGGAGATGCATGAAAACGGGTAATGAGAAGGTTAATTTAGTAGTAAGCAAAGATATGGGATTATAAGACATCAAAAACTTAATGAGTAAAGCCCTAACCAGCTATTTCATGGAGAAATCACTATCAAAAGGAGGAAGGAAATGGTGGCTAGAATGAAACTAGTTAGGGCTCTTGGGATACTTGCAAAAATACCAAATTCTGATAAGAGGGTGGTTCGCCTTCAAGTTCCAATTGAAAGTTGAAGTGGAGAAAGTTTTAGCTTGGAAGTGGTTCTAGGGTCCATCATACCTCGGCATCCAAAGGTGGAAGCCTAAGTTTTATCCAAGGAAAGAAACCATGTACATGTAGCCTATTTGGGTGAAACTTCCAAACTTACTAATGGAACTATGGAATGAGAAAGGTGTTGAAAGTTTAGAAGATAGAATAGGAAAATTCATTGACCTAGAAGAAGGTTTCCACTTGAAATTTGATAGAAAGGTAGTTAAGATTCTGGTCAAAATTGACCTGGGGAAAGGTTTAAGTGAGGAGCTGGAAATTAGATGAGGAAAGCTCGAGTCTGATCCATGGAAAGAATGCATGTACATGTAGCACATTTGGGTCAAACTTCCAGACTTACTAATAGAACTGTGGAATGAGAAAGGTGTTGAAAGTTTAGGAGATGGAATGGGAACCTGGAAGAAGGGTCTCACTCAAAAGTTGATAGAAGGGTAGGTAGTTAAAATTCTGGTCGAAATTGATATGAGGGAAGGTTTATGTGAGGAGCTAGAAATTAGATGGAAAATTGGCATTTTATCCAAGTGCTTGATTATTGGAAAATTCCCTTCATGTGTTCTAGGCAACATGATATAGGCCATGTCTGGAAATAAGAAGATCTTATGAACCCTAAAAAGAATGAAGAAAAACCTATGGAGGCAAAGGAAGTTTTGGGAATTATTTTGGTGGAAAAAGACAAAATTAAAGAGATCAAGGAAATTGGTGAGGAAGAGATCCTAAAAGATGCTATCGAGGTTCAAAAAATGGTAGTGCCCATGTCAAAAGCAAAGATGGAGAAGGAAAAAAGTAAGAATTTATATGGTCTAACTCCAAAATCCTTTCCCTTTCAAATTGCCATAATTCAAAGGAAAGTGTGGATAGAATAGTCCCACTCTCAAGTTATTCCTTGGGTTAAGAGTAGGGGGTAATAGACCATAAGGGAAACCCTAGTAGCCTACTAGGAGCTAGAAATTACTCCTTGGGTTCAGCTCAGGTAGAATGTGATAATAAGAATCCTACAAGCAAATTACATGAAACCACTCTATCCCAAGAATTGAGAGAATACTCCATTGAAAATGATGGAAGAACTAGCCCCATGTATAACTTAAGACCTAGAAGAGATGGTTCTCAAAAAGAGGAAAAGGGGTAGAAGAAGGACTAGCAAAAGAAAATGATCATGTATCATCAATGAGCCAAATATTCTACCTAACCATAGCAAACAAGAAAGCATTAAGGAGGTTAAAGAAGGAAAGTAGATGATGATAAAGGGGGGCCGTAGAGAAGGGAAAGCCTCTAAGAGAAACCATGATAATTCTATCATTAAATGTGAAAGTGGTAGGGGACACCCACAAAAAAATAGCCCTTAAAAGGTGTTTTGCTAAATTCAAGCTAGATGTCATATTGCTAGAAGAAACCATGTGTGAGGGGAAGAAAGTAGAGACTTTATTATCAATGTTCCTAAAACACTGGTCCTTTCGGTCATTAGACTCTAAGGGAAAATCAGGAGGCATTATCACCTACTGGAAGAATACAATGGATCTCACTAATTTGTCATTCTTATCTGTAGGTATTAAGACAGAACAAAAATCTAAATAATTAGGGAAAGTATTCTCTATCATTAATCTATATGGGCCATACCATCATAGGAAAATCTTCAAAGAATCAGATAGGATCAGAGATGAAAATGTAATATTGGGAGGTGATTTGAATTTAACAGTGAAGGCTCGAGAAACTTGGGGAGAAGGAGCCAAATAGGATCCCCTTGTTGAATTCTTTGTCCGATTTTTTGAAGACCTATGCCTATGTGATGTGGAGCCTAATCACATGGTTCCAACATGAAAAAACTTTGAAAGTGGGAGAGGAGTGTCAAAAACGTCTGGACAAATTTCTGGTTGTAGAAAGGGTTCTGGAAGAAGCAGATAGATTAAAGTTATGGGTTGGAGAAGAAGGTGGCTCTGACCATCTACCTATATTGTTACAAATTGAAAAGGATGACCAAAAACCTCTGGATCCCTTTAAATTTAACCATACTTTGCTAGAAGAAGAAGGGTTCAAAAACTTAGACGTGATTAATTAGAGGAAATATGATCCAAATATAGGAGAATCAGTGTTTCAGTTTGCACAAAATTTGAAAAAAGTCAAGAGATTAGTAGCAGAATGGGAAAAAAAGAAAGGTCAAGAAGCTCAAAAAGATCTGGTAGAGACGGAGGAACAAATTAAATTATTGTTTAACACAAATAAAGAAGGTATCTTCTCAAAAGTTGAGAAAACTAACTTGAAGAAGCTGGAAGGAACAAAAAGGAAGTTGCTAGAAAATGGATAAGCAGCATGGAGGTTGAATAGCAGAGCGATATAGTTGGTAAAGGGTGATGAGAATACAATTTTTTTTAAATTATTCCAAGAACAGAAAGAATATGAACACAATATTGGAAATTAAAAAGAATGGTGGTTCTAACATCAGAAAATTCCAAAAAATTGAACAAGAAGCTATAAATCATTTCAAATCCTTATTTCAGGAGCCATCAGGTTGTAATATAGCAGAGATTCTGAAGGTTGTTCTCCTACTTTCCCAGAATGATAGATGAGTAGCAAAATGAGAACTTGGAAGCAGAGGTAACAAAAGAAGAGTTAAAATGCGTTCTAAAGTCCTTTAAGAAAACAAAGAGTCCAAGTCCAGACGAGTGGACAGCAAAATTTTACTTGGGATTTTTTATTTCCTGGAGGATGATTTATTGAGGTAATTGAAGAATCAAGAATGTCTGGGAACGTATTAGGGGCTATGAATGCTATGTTCATAGCTTTGATCCTGGAGAAAAATGATCCAAAAACATTTAATGATTGCAAGCCTATATCACTATGTAATTGTGTATATAAAATTATCCCAAAATTCTTGGCAAACAGGATCAAAGGAGTTCTATCTAAGGTCATCTTCAAAGAAAAAATTTGGTTCTTAAATAATAGACAAATTTATGATGTTGTGGCAACAACTCATTAAGGATTGCTCCCTACAATGGTTATGAAACTTGACCTGGCCGAGGACTTTGATAAAGTTAACTAGTTGTACATTAGGCCAATTCTAATTCATATAGGAATAGGCATTCAAGTGGTGAATTAGGTCATGGGATGCTTATCTTTAGCCTCATTCGCAGTATTGATCAATAGATCAACTTCTAGGTTTTTTTATGCTACAAGGGGCTTAAGACGGGGTTGTCCGATGTCACCCTTCCTCTTCGTTTTGGTTGCAAAAGGCTTAAGTAAAATAAGAACAACCTTCAAGAGAGAATGTTTTATCAAAGGGATAAAATTGGGGATTTTGAATCTTTGTCACACCTGTCATTTGAGGATGATGTCATTCTGTTTGGGTTAGGGACTCATAAGAAAGTTGGAAAGTATAAGGATATCCTAGACATATACACCAAAGATGATGTCATTCCGTTTGGGTTAGGGACTCGTAAGGAAGTTGGAAAGAATAAGGATACATAGACCTGTACAGCAAAGCAATAGGAATGGAGGTGAATGTTTACAAGTCTTTTATCCTATTTATTTTTAATGGTCTTGTAGAAGAAAAAGGAAAGACAATGTAAGCAGATTCTTTCATATACTTTTGTTCCCTTTGACAATGGAGTAAAATATTTAGGATTTCATTTAAAACTTAATGATTACAGGTTTAGAGATTGGCTTTGACTGTATGAGAAAATAGAGAGAAGAGTTACAAACTAATTCTACAAGAGGTAGTCTAGGGGAGGGAGGCTAACTTCGGTGAAATCAATATTGAAGGGGATACATGTATATTGGCTATCTATAGTCCATATTCCTAAAGGAACTCTGGAGTAGATAAGGAAAAAGTGATTTAGCTTCCTTTGGAAAGGAAAAAGAGAGAAAGAATGTATCCCCTCAGTAAAATCGAAAAAACTGACCAAGCCAAAAGGTGAGTGATTGTGGATGGGGACTCAAAAATATATATTTGTTCAGAATGGCCTTAGCAACAAAGAGTTGGAGATTGATGCATAATGAGGGTCTATGGGGGGGAAACAATGATAGCCAAATACATAGTTCCAAAGTCAATAGAGGATTGGATTAGAAGACAACAAAGGTATTTGAAGGAACACTCTTCACATCAAGGAGATATATAGTCTGGCAAATGCAGCTGATCAAGGATCACATACCTTATGGACTCAAGGCTGGAAATTTGATCTTCAGCTAGGTCTTCAAGGAGAATTAGTTGTAGAATGGAAGCAGCACTTACATAATCTCAAACACAGCGAGCTGAAAATTAAGGAGGATGAATATGAAATCATATGTTCAAAAAATAAATCAATTGGAAATTTTACAGCTAAATTGGGCTACAAGGGAGAAAAGGTATGGTGGTCGAAGATAGTATGGAAGTTGAGCTATCCATTGAAAAACAGAATCTCTTTTGGTTGGCACTCTCCTATAAAGTCCTTATTTGGGACAATTGCAACAAAAGAGCATGGGAGAATCCAAGTAGATGTGTCCTTTGCAAACTGAATAAAGAATCAATTGATCACTTATTCGTTCGCTGCCCATTTTCAAAAGAAGTTTGGAATGAAGCTTTGAAGCTCGCTAATGAAGATAGGAAATGGGAAGGAGAATCCACCATAGAATGTTTCAAATGCTGGTGTATGAATAAAAAAGTTATTGAACATGGAGCCTTGCCTTGCATTGTGGCATGGGCAATGTGGTGAGCCAAAAATGATGTGATTTTCCATGGAAAAAACATTCCTATACAGGTCTGTCATCAGGTGAGGTATGCATACAGTTTGGAAACCCATGAAAGAGAAGCCTCTGGGAATTTTAATTCAGGCTGATATAGATCACTCTAAAGCCCGGGGCTACTTTCATGGTCCATGGAGATAGTCAAGGCTCCCCAGGCATATCCTTTTCTTATCCAACAACATTAGCATCACCTTCAAAGCTGCCTTTAGACAAGGCACAAACAACAAATCAGAGTTGTGTGCTTTATGCATCTTGCTAAAACTCGCAGCTGACAGAGGAATTACAAACATTCAGGTTCTGGAGAGAGCAAGCTAGTCATAGATGGGGCAAAGGAAAGGGTAAAACTGATGAATCTGTTTCTTCTACCACTTATGGAAAAAATCAGAGAAATTAGAAGGTCCTTTGAAAGTATATCATTTCTTCATGTATTCCATGAATTAAATGAAATAACTGACAAATTGTCAAAGGAAGCCTTATCATTATAAGAAGGCTTACTAATTACAACAAATGAAAGAGGACCTCTTCTTGAAGAGGTAACTTACATATATTGAATGAACAAAAATCCCAAGAATGTTCACTAGTGCAAAGTAGCAGTATCTCTTTTGAAGCTGCTAGTATGAACAACTATTTCTCATATTGAAAATTGGCTTATAAGCCCGGATGTCTGTGTAAAGACTGTAATTTTTTGGACTTTTTTTATGGCAACAGCCTCATCTTGGTACAGTTACCTTTTGTTTTTTCTTGAAAAGCAGCAGAGTGACTTAGTCCTTTGGAGTTTCAAAAAGACACAATATAATGTTTATTTTAATTTCTACTCAAAATATCGAGTATACTTTTTTTCATGGAAAACAAATATCGTTAAAATTCAAAAGCAACAATAGATAAACAAAAGAACACACCATCAAGAAGTGTCTCATTTTCTTTACAGCATCCCAAAATATAAAATGCATAACTTCCCATAATAAATAACTAAGGTCTAAACTACTGCCAAGATCATGTCAACATGATCATGTTTTAACTTTTATTCCAATTTCGTTATGCCTTGCATGATCATGTTTTAACTTTTATTCCAATCTCGTTATGCCTTACATGATCATGTTTTAACTTTTATTCCAATTTCGTTATGCCTCACATGATCATGTTTTAACTTTTATTCCAATTTCTCAGCACAATAGAATCCACATAGTCCAGACTAATATTGATGAGAGTAACAAGAAGCCCAAACAAACAAATAATATATAATGATATTAAGGATTTCCTATAAATACTTGAGATGACACCAAACATGTTTAAAAAATTATCATTAAAAAAGGGACGTGAAAAAAAATATTTAACTGTTTTTTTCTCTACTCCCATTTGGGTTAGACACTGTTATGCATCCTTAGAACACAAGAAAACATAAAACCCATTTAAATTATACCTAAACGTTGTTTCATTTATTTCATCCACAAAAAAAATTACAATCAACTTGGGCTGAATTCTTTTATTGATCCAAAAGTACTACAGTGGTTATTGATCCAAAGTACACCTGTGGTCTTGTTGTCTAAAAAAACTCTTTGCAGTATGTAAAATGTAATTACAATCAACTTGGGCTGAATTCTTTTATTGATCCAAAAGTACTACAGTGGTTATTGATCCAAAGTACACCTGTGGTCTTGTTGTCTAAAAAAACTCTTTGCAGTATGTAAAATGTTTTGTAGTGGAGTACACCTGTGGTCTTGGTGTGTAAAAAAACTCGTTGCAATATATGTAAAATGTTCTGTAGTGGACAAACTCTGTAAAGCTAGCAAAGACTTTTCCTATGGATTAGGGTTTAGTTTTCTACAAGGATATTTGGAAGGAGTACTTCATTCTTTCTTGAATTCCTATAAACAGTTTGTATTCTGGAAAGAGTTCTGTAACCAATAAATCGTGTAGAATTTTCTTCTTATAATTCTACTTCACAAGATCCTTGTTTACCCTTTTTTATCTCTATTTTCTATTTTTTTCAACATCTTAAAATAGAATTTTCTGGCATACACACGAGGGTCTCGATCTTGTTTACACAGAAAGTAAGATTTATAGTATATAAGCACATTTACCACTTGCAATAAAAGTCGGACAAAATCACATGGAGAATTAATTCCCTGAATATGTTATTTAACGCATCCCCTGCATTTTGTCATCCCCAAGGACTTAGAAACTGCAGTACATGGGGAATCTGATTCTCAACACATCCCCTGCATTTCGCTTGCCCCCAGGGACTTGGTCACTGCAGGAGATGGAGTAAATTAATATGACAACTCAATGTCAGAAAGGATTAGACACATCCCCTGAATTTCGCTTGCCCCGGTAGACTTAGTCACTGCAGGGGATGAAGTGAATTAATATGAAAACTCGATGTCAGAAAGGATTAAACAGTATTGAGAGAATGGTGCAGCTCAACCTAATTGAACTAAGACTCAGTTCCACCCAGCCTTTGGCTATCAACACTGGATGGCTTTATACTTGAAGAACCAAATGGTGATGTTCAACCAAATGGTGATGTTCTGGCAGATGGGGATGTTCTGGCATTGTATAAAAAAAAAAATGAAATGATGATTTATGAATAAATTAGGAATGATTTAAGAAACCCATCTCCATAAAACACATAGGTGGCTGTGAATTAGAAAATACCTGTTAAGCATGAATGTTGAAAGTTGGGTAGGGTAAAAAAATATCCTTCAAATGTGCGCCAGCTCTAAAACGTTTTCTCAAATCCGTGCTAATGATATAGGTATTCCTGCACACATCGTTCATCAGCGTTAAAAGGGATCTTTCAAACTAAATAAAATAAATTCTTTCAAATTTTACTGAGAACCATTACGATTTATCTTACCATGGCACACTGTGAATCCCATGCACTTCCAGCGATAGATTTTCTTGTGGTCATGTAATAAAACGAAATAAGAATAATACGAATGATACGAATAATAAAATGCAGTGCACCGCAACAACACAGAAAACAGAAAACATAGTTCAATGCAACCATAGTTCAACTCGCAAAAAACACAGAAAACAGAAAACATAATTCAATGCAACCATAACTCATCTAGCAAAAACTAAGAGATCAGTTGTTGCAAGGCAAATACAAGGAAAGAAAGAATTAAAATAGCAGGGCAGTCGGTCCTAAAATTAAAGAAAATGCGAAATCGAAGAGAAGAAAGCAACCCCAGCTCCGTCTGTATAACAGCAATTCTTCGAACAATAGATCGAAACCTGCTTTTAAATCAATAGAGCTGCCGCGTGAATGACCGTTGGCTGGCAGCATGGAGCAGCTGCTTTTTCAAGAGTTCTTGAATCCTCTCCTAGTCATGGTGGAATTGCGCGTTGCTTTTTGTCTGCTTTTTCAAGAGTTCTAGGAGAATCCTCTCCTGACTAGGAGAATCCTCTCGTGGTCATGGTGGAATTGAGCGTTGCTTTTTGTCATTTATTGACGATGACAGTGATGGACAACTGTATACTCACGGCATCTTGGTATTACTATTATAAGCAAGAGTGTGTTAAAAAAAATTAATGAATTAAAATTAATATTAAACTAAGATTTATTAAATATTAAAAATTAAGATTAAAATTTTTACATAATTAGTTTTTTTTTTGTCGCTAAAGAATTTATATTTTAAATGAATTTAATTTTTTTTTTAATAATTTATTCCACATAAACTATTATTCAAATCATTTAAATAAATATCTAGAAGACATTGAATATAAATAATAGATATCTTGAATAGGTTATAAGATTAGCTATTTGACTCTTAAAGTTTAGGAAGATATGCATACCCTACCCCACTCTAGATTTAAACTTGTGATTTTTTTAAGAGAAAACACATATTTTTAATCATTAATCCCACTTATATATATATATATATATATATATATATATATAATACATCATATATTTATTTTTTCAATTGGGATAGATCAAATGGTTGAGAAAAATTATTGTCTCTACTTAGATTCAATTTCCATTGCCATAAAAGACATTTGAACTCAAAAAAATGGAATGGATCTTTAAAAAATGGAAAATTTTGGAATAAAAAAATTATGAGAGCGAATAAGTTCATCCAAAATTCAAAGAATATATATATATATATATTCTTTTGACATATATCATCATAATAAAATAAAGATTTTTTAAAATTATTTAATATATAGAATATGTATAATTAGATATATAAATGTGTAAAATTTTATAAGAGATAAAAATGTGTGATATATTAAAAATATCTTCAAAGTTAAAGGTATTGAAAGGGGTTTGGAAATTAATTGTTTTTTTATTTATGTATAAAAAATTATTAGGTTCATTGGGACAAAGCTAAATATGAAGCAATCACATCACTTAACATATAGGTGAATGAACACAATCATCTTCAAAAAAAAAATCTCCAAAAACAAGTGTCTTATAAAATGCACACGCATTCCATAGCAGGAAGGTATTCCATAACGCATGTGCTTTCTGTTAAGTGTGCATGTTATTTAGATATACAATTAGGAAGATATTCATCCTAAAAAAGATATTGAGCCCTTGAAGCTTCCTTTATAACCTAAGGCCCTAGTTTACTCCCGTCCCTTGACCATCATCAATGTCCCGAGACCCACAAACCCCCATAATGCACAAAACTTCCTAATGGTGCCCATATCCCAGTCAAAGGCCAAAGATCCCTTACAAAGGGCCTATGTGGTGGTTCAATGCCTCATATATGGCCCTTGATGCCTAAAATATTTATTTAGAGTTTAATTCACCTATTTATCTTCCTCAACCAAGGAAATCGCCTCATGATCCATCGTGGTGCACAAAATCTCCTAATGGCATATGTATCCTACTCAAAGGACAAGGATTCCCTAAAGATGACATGTGTGGTGGTTAGAGGCCTAGTTCATGACCCTTAATCCCTAGAACTTCCTTTAATGTCTAAGTCTCTTATTTTCCTTCGTCATTCATGGTTAAGTCCTAGAGACCCATACCTCATGTGTAAAAACTTGTAATGGCATCCATACTCCCACTTAGAGGTTAAATATCCCTTACATAGGTCCCATGTGGGTGGTTTAATGCCTTGTTTGTGTCTCTTGTGATCTAGAATCTTCATTTAGGGTCAAAATATTTTATTTTCCTCCCTCATAATAGCATCCATATTCCTACGTAGAGGCCAAACATCCCCTATGGAACTCCAATATGGTGATTATAGGCCTTTTACATGGACCTCGAGAGCTAGAAGCTTCAATTAGGGCCTAAGGCCATTATTTTCCTCCCTTAACCATGACCAAGGCTTCGAGATCCATACATAGTTAATAAAACCTCCTACTGATGCTCATATTCCTACTTGTAAACCAAAGATACCCCATAGAGGTCTTGTGTGGTAGTTTAAGGCCTCATTCATTACCCTTGATCCTTGAATTCTTCTTTTAGGGCCTACAACCCATGTTTTCCTCCCCAGATCGTGGTCAAACCTCAATACCTATCACAAATCCCTCATGTGAAAAATATCCTAATGGCGTCCATATCCCACTTATAGGCCAAAGATCCCATATTGAGGTTATATGTGGTGCTTAGAGGCCTCTTTCATGGCTCTTGAGCCCTATAAGTTTGACTTATGGTGTAATTCCCATCTTTTCCTCCCTTAACTTTGGTCAAGGCATAAACACACATCCCTCATGTGAAAAACCTCCTTAAGGTGTCCATATCCCACTTAGAGGCCGAAAATATTGTATAAGGGGCCTGTGTGGTTGTTCGAGGCATTTTTCATGACCCTTGAGTCCTAGAAGCTTCATTTAGGTCCAAGGCCATGTTTTCCTCCCATGACAATCATCAAGGCCTGAGGACACTTCCATCATGTACAAAACTTCCTAATGACACTATATGCCACTTGGAGGCCAAAGATTCCATATAAGGGTCCTTTGTGATGGTTTAAGGCCTCTTTTATGGCCCTTTAACTCTAAAAGATTCATTTCATTTATTGTTGAAGGGAAATGTTGTCCTCCCATAACCATGGTGAAGGGCATAGACCCATCCCTCATGCGTAAAACCTCCTTATGGTGCCCATATTCCCACTAAAATGCCAAATATCCTCTACAGATCTTGGATGTGTGGTGGTTTGCTGCCTAATTCATGACACTTGATCCATAAAAGCTTAATTTAGGGCATATGGCCCATATTTTCCTCCCCTAAGCATGGATAATGCCCTGAGACTTATCCCTCATGTGTAGAAACTCCTAATGATGCCCATATCCTACTTAGAGGACAATAATCCTATAAAAAGGTATTGTGTGGTGGTTTGAGGTCTATGCCAACCATGGTCAAGACGTCTACATCCATCCCTCATGACAAAACCACCTAATGGTACCCATATTCCCACACAAAGGAAAAATATTTGTTGTGAAGGTTGTAACACCTCATTTCCCCCAATATTGTAATCATGTTTAAGACTTCATGTCTTGTGATTAATGAAGCTTGTAATTGTGTTTATGTTAATAAAAAAAACATAAGACAACTGACTAAAAGGGAAACCTTGTAGTATTGGCCATGATATCATGAGTGGGACTGGTGAGGCGGAATTGGGATGTTTTTATGAAGAAAATAGAAATCTTGCCCAACAATCTAGATTACACCTGCAGAACCTTGAATGCATAACCTGTCCAAAAGTACCATGTTTTCCTTGACCACAATGACGCAGGCGCGAGTCACCTCCGACACCCGCTCACAGGATCGCTCTAATCCCCTCTTCGAGCCAAATTAGCTCTTTGGACTCCCAATGGAATCCCTGTGAAAAACCCGATCCACAGGTCCTTTCCCTTTGCCTCACGGTCTTCTGCACTTAACCGTGATCTTCCCCAACTCAATATCGGGTTTCGGGGTTTCGTGATCCCTGTTGTCAAGAGTTCTTGCACTCTCGAATCCCCGATCTCCGATGAGCTCCCATCCGTCCTTAGCCCCTCCTGGCTATGTCCTCTAGTCCATGTGACTAGTACTCATAAGACCGCAGCCTTATATTCCTTCCGTCGGGGTTTTGGGGTTCAAAATCCCGATGAGTTCTAATTCCCGTTAGCCCTCCAGGATAAGCTCCTGGTCCACGTGACCTCCCCCTATATGATCGCATCCATACCTCCTCATCGGGGTTTCGAGCTTTTCAATGTCCAAATGCACAAACAATTTGTCCTCGGAACCCCCGATATCCCGATATGACGTCAGCTTCCGCTAGTCCCCTGGGCTAGACCTTTGGGTCCATACGACCTCCCTCTATATGACCGCAGTCATACCACCTATCGGGGCTTCGGGGTTTCTAATGCCAAAATGCATTGGCCCACAGGATTTTCGATTCCTCGAATCCCGACTCTCCGCTATGCTGATAGTTGGCCCCTTAAATGACACTTTCCACTTCTCTGATGCTGATAGTTGGCTCCCACAATGGCGCTTCCCTGCTTATCGAGGTTTTGGGCTTTCCAATGTCGAAACTCACATGTCCACGGGACTCGCGAAATATCGATCCCTGATTTTCCGATGGACGACCTCCTGTCGGGCCGTTTCCCGATGGCTCTGATTTCTGCCATGCGTCCTCTTCAGATGGACGGCCCTGATTAACTCTCGGGATTTCGAGACTTCTGATGTCCCGGCTTTCACGACCTCGGGAACTCCGATTTCTCGATAGCCAATATACCGACTCTCTTCAGATTCCTGACACCTGTCTCCCCAAACGGACGGCTCAGATTATACCGGGGTTTTCACTATGGACTTACCCGATCTCTTTCCCACGGCAATGTCGATATCCCGACTCTCGATGCTTCGATCTCTGCCACGTGTCTCCACTAACGGACGGTCTAGATCGCTCCGGTGTTTCGAGACTTGAAGTGTCTCGATTTTCTCCACTTCGAGAATCCCGATTTCCCGATGATTGCTATTTAAATGGCTATGCCTCTCATCGGGATTTCTCCTCTGTTGTTCACGAAGGCTTAACCCCCTCGCAATTCTCTGCAGATCCGACAGTTGTCGGGTCTCCGAATCAACATCCAACGGTCCAGATCCATTCTTCCTGTGCGTTTACTCCAAAGGCTAAACTTTGCGCGCCTTCACCCGATCCAACGGCTGACGGGTTATTCACTCTAGATCTGACGGCTCAGATCACCTCTTTCTCCTGCGCACCCTCCAGAGACTAAACTCTGATCATCTTCTCCTGATCCAATGGCTGACGAGATTCTTTGTGAACATCCGACGGTCCACAATCTCCTCTTCTGTGTGCTTTTTCTGACGCCTTCCTGAACGTTAAAACCAACGGTCTAGATCTCTTTGCTCCAGCCGATCTGACGGTTGTTGTGCTCCCTCCTGAGCTTGCACACTTTTCTTCCAAGGCTTGGAAGAATTTCCAGTTCCCAAAGGCCTCAACCTTTGCTCTCCTTTTCCTCTGCGAACTCCTCGACTCTAAGCTTCTCCGCATGTATGAAAACGTTGTTCCTCATGAGCTTCGTTTCGACTCCTTGAAGGATTCTTCAACTTTTGCACTCCTGCAGAGTCTTTACGCACACGCAGTGCTGTCTCTCCTGAGCTTCTTAACACTCAGACCACTAAGGGACTTTTGTCTTTCTCCCTTCTCCCTCAGATGGAGAATGTTTAGATGCCCTCCTGGCTATCCTTCTGCTCAAGCAATCCCTTGCTGAGCCTTTCAGGGTGTTCAACAACCCTGTGAAGATCCCTCAATGGATTCTTCCCTTAATTATAGAACTCAAAGAGTTCTCTTCTCTTCTGTCTGCACACTTACTCAATGCCCTCCCGGAAGAGTATCTTCTCCCAGAACATCCAACAGTTTTTTCCTCCTGTGCGCCTATGCACCCGCTCAATGCCCACCTGGCAGAGCTCTCAAAATCCTCAACGATTCTGGTTCTTCTCCGAACTCACAAGAGAGTCCTTCTTTAGCACCCTGTGCCTGTGCTCAATGCCCACCTGGCAGAGCTCTACAGAACTCCTCAGAGCTTCTGTCTGCAACTGTGTCTTCTCTCACACAGCCTTGCCTCCAAGGTGTTCAGCAACCTTGAGGTCTTCCCTGAGTTGTTGATTCCATCTCTTGTGCCGCAGCACGTCTTTGTATGAACCCGCAGTATCCAGAAGTGAAACCTCTGTGCACGGCTATCAGAACCCATAGTGTTCTGTCACACCCTCCTGGTGTGAAGCCTCAAAGACCTTCACCTGAAATCAAGAACTCCTGCAAATGCACAACTACAGTATACATCTACAGCATAAAAGAACAGTCACAGACATTCACATAACACAGAATTCATGCAGGAAAAACTACTTCTGTTATATTAAAAATGACAAATGCCTGTATTTTTACAAGGTGTTCTCGAGCTCTCTCTGGCTCTTCTCAGACTTCTACTCATCTATTCTTACTCATCTTACAAAATGAGATACTCTAAATCTCTTTTACCTGAGGGGGCTCTTCGAGCTCTTCCCTCCAATCTACCTACCCTATTCAATTACATTGAATGGGGTGTCTAGTCCAGAATCGGATCTAGATCTCAGCCATACAAACATTTAAGGCCGATCTTACTCTACGTCTGCACAAAGGCACGACTTCCTGGCTCAACAGCCTAAGCATTTAATTACATTAAATTCAAATTTAAATGAGGTTGCACCTCTCTCTTAGCGTGCGATTTGAATTCGCTGGCGTGGTTGGATGGTTGGTTGGCTGACGTGGAGAGATGCTCCTGCATCAAACTCCTCAGCTGCAAAATCATGAGCTCCTGCTCATGAGCTTCCCCTCTCAGCTGTTGGAAATCCTCCTGGATCCCAAACAAATATCTGGAGCTTCCCATCTGCTCCATTCTGCTGCTGTTGTTGCTTCTGCGCTGCTACTGCTGCTTCCTTCTTCCTATTCAGCCTCTCCTTGCTGACAGTATCTGTTGATCGGATCATCAGCTCCATGATCTCTTCGATCACTTCGTCCATCTGCTCCCATGGTTGGCTCTGCCCATGCAGTCTCCTCAGTTGTAAAATTTTTTGGCACATGAGCAGATCATCATGATCTCCCATGCCTTCTTCTTCATCAGTTTCCAACTTCACCTGTTGGATGTGCATGCTCTGCACCTTCACCCTTTTCTCCAGGGCTTCTACCTGTTCCCACAGATCAGCAAAACAAATGTTGTCTATCTCTTCTCCTGCTGCTGCAAACTCCTAGGTTGCAGTCCTTTCAGCTTCCTGGCTGAAAATATTGAGCCATTCCTCGGAATTCTCATCATCCTCTTATGCTTCTTCTTTTGTTGTTAGCTTTAGTGCTACAACTTCCTCAGCTTCCTGGCTGAAAGCGTTGAGACACTCCTCAGAATGCTCATTTTCTTCCTCTGCTTGGGCAGCTTCCAAAGTCTGCTCCAATTCTTCTCCTTCCCTAACAGTCACAGCTGACTGTTCTGTTGTTGTTGTTGCACCATCTGCAACACAGACTTCTACCTCCTACTGGGAAAATGGTAGGAATACTCCAATTCCACCAATCATCAGAATATCCCTCTGATCCTTCTCTTCTGTCAGCCGCACATGTTGATCCAAACTCACCTCTGAATTTATGAGACCCTCGGACAGTCTCATCTGCTCGGTCAGCTCCTCTGGCTGATTCCAACTCACCTGCTCATCCCTGCCCACCTGGCAATATGGGATGCTTCCGCTGCCCTCCTGACAAACTATGAGATCAACCGATCCCATCTTCATCAGCAACCCTTGCTGAATTGAACTCACCTCCGAGTCCACAAGACTTTCAAATAGCCTCGAATTCTCATCTCTGCCCACCTGGCGATCTGAGATGCTCCAACTGCCCTCCTAGCAGTCCATGGAATCAACTGATTCCATCTTTGTTCCTTTTCCCACCTGGAAAACTGGAAACCTTTCGCTGCCCTCCCGGCAGTCTTCGAGATCCCGCAACGACCTCATTTCATTGCCCATCTGGCAATGTGAAATTCCCCGGCTATCCTCATGACAGTCTCTGAGACCCTCAGCTGATCTCAGCTCGTTGCCCACCTGGCAAACTGGAATTTCCTCTTCTCTGCCCTCCTGACATTTCTTGAGATCTTCAACTGATCACATTTCGTTCTCTTCACCGAGAAATTTTCAAGTCTCTTGTTCACATACCTGAACCATCTCCTTATCCTGCCGTATCCGCAGTTCGAGCTTGTCTATTTCTTTCATTATATCAGCGAGCTCTTTATCCCTACCTTTTTTCCTCCATAGCTCTGAGTTTTTCCTTCCAGCAGATCTACGACCTTCAGTAGCCATCTTGTTGTCTCTGTCTACTCTCCTAGCAAACCTGTTGTTGTCACTCCGCACTAAGAGTTCTACCAGCTTCATCCTGCATTCCTGCCGACTGTCTACTTGATCGTTGCCTACCTGCAAACAATCCTTACAGAGTCCTCAACAACTCTGTCTTCTTTCACCTGAAATATACGGATGAATTTCTTGCTCTGATAACACTTGATGTGTATCAGAGTGCTCATTACCTCTTGCCTCTCTTGCCTGAAATATACAGACAAGAATCTAGCTCTGATACCACTTGACGTAGGCGTGAGTCACATCCGACACCCACTCACAGGATCGCTCTAATCCCCTCTTCGAGCCGAATTATCTCTTTGGACTCCCAATGGAATCCCTATGAAAAACCCGATCCACAGGTCCTTTCCTTTTTCCTCACGGTCTTCTGCACTTAACCGTGATCTTCCCCGACACAATATCGGGTTTCGGGGTTTCGCGATCCCCATTGTCAAGAGTTCTTTCACTCTCGACTCCCCGATCTCCGATGAGCTCCCATCCGGCCTTAGCCCCTCCTGGCTATGCCCTCTAGTCCATGTGACTAGTTCTCATAAGACCACAGCCTTATATTCCTTCCGTCGGGGTTTTGGGCTTCAAAATCCCGATGAGTTCTAATTCCCGTTAGCCCTCTAGGATAAGCTCCTGGTCCATGTGACCTCCCCCTATATGATCGCAACCATACCTCCTCATCGGGGTTTCGAGCTTTTCAATGTCCAAATGCACAAACAATTTGTCCTCGGAACCCCCGATATCCCGATATGACGTCAGCTTCCGCTAGTCCCCTGGGCTAGACCTTTGGGTCCATACAACCTCCCTCTATATGACCGCAGTCATGCCACCTATCGGGCTTCGGGGTTTCTAATGCCAAAATGCATTGGCCCACGGGATTTTTGATTCCTCAAATCCCGACTCTCCGCTACGCTGACAACTGGCCCCTTAAACGACACTTTCCACTTCTCTGATATGCTAACAGCTGGCTCCCACAATGGTGTTTCCCTCCTTATCGGGGTTTCGGGCTTTCCAATGTCAAAACTCACATGTCCATGGGACTCGCGAAATGTCGATCCCTAATTTGCCGATGGACGACCTCCTGTCGGGTCGTTTCCCGATGGCTCTGATTTCTGCCATGCGTCCTCTCCAGATGGACGGCCCTGATTAACTCTCGCGATTTCGAGACTTCTGATGTCCCGGATTTCACGACCTTGGGAACTCTGATTTCCCGATAGCCAATATACCGACTCTCTGCAGATTCCTGACACCTGTCTCACCAAACGGACGACTCAGATTATACCAGGGTTTTCACTATGGACTTACCCGATCTCTTGCCCACGGGAATGTCGATATCCCGACTCCCGATGCTTCGAACTCCGCCACGTGTCTCCGCTAACGGACGGTCCAAATCGC
The DNA here is from genome assembly GCA_009831015.1 of Picea engelmannii. Taxonomy (NCBI): domain Eukaryota; kingdom Viridiplantae; phylum Streptophyta; class Pinopsida; order Pinales; family Pinaceae; genus Picea; species Picea engelmannii. The sequence goes on along the minus strand of ML779005.1, from coordinate 307,066 downwards.
TCCATTGTTTCGAGACTTGAAGTGTCTCAATTTTCTCCACTTCGAGAATCCCGATTTCCCGATGACTGCTATTCCAATGGCTACGCCTCTCGTTGGGATTTCTCCTCTGTTTTTCACGAAGGCTTAACCCCCTCGCAATTCTTTGCAGATCCGATGGTTGTCGGGTCTCCGAATCAAGATCCAACAGTCCAGATCCGTTCTTCCTGTGCGCTTACTCTAGAGGCTAAACTCTGCACGCCTTCACCCGATCCAACGGCTGATGGGTTCTTCACTCTAGATTTGACGGCTCAGATCACCTCTTTCTCCTGCGCACCCTCAAGAGACAAAACTCCGATCATCTTCTCCCGATCCAACGGCTGACGGGATTCTGTGTGAACATCCGACGGTCCACAATCTCCTCTTTTGTGCGCTTCTTCTGACGCCTTCCTGAACGTGAAAACCAACGGTCCAGATCTCTTTGCTCCGACCGATCTGACGGCTGTTGTGCTCCCTCTTGAGCTTGCGCACTTTTCTTCCGAGGCTTGGAAGAATTTCCAGTTCCCAAAGGCCTCAACCTTTGTTCTCCTTTTCCTCTGCGAATTCCTCGACTCTGAGCTTCGTCGCGCGTATGAAAACGTTGTTCCTCCTAAGCTTCACTTCGACTCCTTGAAGGATTCTTCAACTTCTGCACTCCTGCAGATTCTTTATGCACATGCAATGTTGTCTCTCCTGAGCTTCTTAACACTCAGACCCCTAAGGGATTTTTATCTTTCTCGCTTCTCCCTCAGATGGAGAATGTTTATATGCCCTCCTAGCTATCCTTCTGCTCAAGCAATCCCTTGCTGAACCTTTCAGGGTGTTCAACAACCCTGTGAAGATCCCTCAGTGGATTCTTCCCTTAATTACAAAACTCAAAGAGTTCTCTTCTCTTCTACCTGCACACTTACTCAATGCCCTCCTGGAAGAGTATCTTCTCCCAGAACATCCAACAGTTATGTCCTCCTGTGCGCCTTTGCACCCGCTCAATGCCCACCTGGCAGAGCTCTCAGAATCCTCAGCGATTCTGGTTCTTCTCCAAACTCATAGCAGAGTCCTTCCTCAACACCCTGTGCCTGTGCTCAATGCCCACCTGGCAGAGCTCTACGGAACTCCTCAGAGCTTCTGTCTACAACTATGTCTTCTCTCACATAGCCTTGCCTCCAAGGTGTTCAACAACCTTTAGGTCTTCCCTGAGTTGTTGATTCCAGCTCTTGTGTCATAGCACGTCTTTGTCTGAACCCGCAGTATTAAGAAGTGCAACCTCTGTGCACGGCTATCAGAAGCTGCAGTGTTCTATCACACCCTCCTGGTGTGAAGCCTCAAAGACCTTCACCTGAAATCAAGAACTCCTGCAAATGCACAACTACATTATACATCTACAGCATAAAAGAACACTCACAGACATTCACATAACACAGAATTCATGCAGGAAAAACTGCTTATGTTATATTAAAAATGGAAAATGCTTGTATTTTTACGAGGTGTTCTCGAGCTCTTTCTGGCTCTTCTCAGACTTCTACTCATCTATTCTTACTCATCTTACAAAATGAGATACTCTAAATCTCTTTTACCTGAGGGGGCGCTTCGAGCGCTTCCCTCCAATCTACCTACCCTATTCAATTACATTGAATTGGTTGTCTAGTCCAGAATTGGATCTAGATCTCAGCCATACAAACATTTAAGGCCGATCTTACTCTACGCCTGCACAAAGGCACAGCTTCCTGGCTCAACAGCCTAAGCATTTAATTACATTAAATTCAAATTTAAATGAGGCTGCGCCTCTCTCTTAGCGATTTGAATTCGTTGGTGTGGCTGGCTGGCTGATGTGGAGAGATGCTCCTGCATCAAACTCCTCAGCTGCAAAATCATGAGCTCCTGCTCATGAGCTTCCCCTCTCAGTTGTTGGAAATCCTCCTGGATCCCAAACAAATATCTGGAGATTCCCATCTGCTCCATTCTGTTGTTGTTGTTGCTTCTGCGCTGCTACTGCTGCTTTCTTCTTCCTATTCAACGTCTCCTTGCTGACAGTATCTGTTGATCGGATCATCAGCTCCATGATCTCTTCGATCACTTCATCCAGTTGCTCCCATGGTTGGCTCTGCTCATGCAGTCTCCTCAACTGCAAATTTTTTTGGCACATGAGCAGATCATCATGATCTCCCATGCCTTCTTCTTCATCAGTTTCCAACTTCACCAGTTGGATGTGCACGCTCTGCACCTTCACCCTTTTCTCCATGGCTTCTACTTGTTCCCACAGATCAGCAAAACAAATGTTGTTTGCCTCTTCTCCTGCTGCTGCAAACTCCCAGGTTGCAGTCCTTTCAGCTTCCTGGCTGAAAATATTGAGCCATTCCTTGGAATGCTCATCATCCTCTTCTGCTTCTTCTTTTGCTGTCAGCTTCAGTGCTACAGCTTCCTGGCTGAAAGCACTGAGAGACTCCTCAGAATGCTCATTTTCTTCCTCTGCTTGGGTAGCTTCCAAAGTCTGCTCCAATTCTTCTCCTTCCATGACAGTCACAGTTGACTGTTTTGCTGTTGTTGCTGCACAGTCTGCAACACAGACTTTTGCCTCCTCCTGCGCAAATGGAAGGAATACTCCAATTCCCACAATCATCAGAAGATCCCTCAGATCCTTCTCTTCTGTCAGCTGCACATGCTGATCCAAACTCACCTCTGAATTTATGAGACCCTCAGACAGTCTCATCTGCTCGGTCAGCTCCTCTGGCTGATTCCAACTCACCTGCTCATCCCTGCCCACCTGGCAATATGGGATGCTTTGGCTGCCCTCCTGGCAGACTATGAGATCAAACGATCCCATCTTCATCAGCAACCCTTGCTGAATTGAACTCACCTTCGAGTCCACGAGACTTTCAGATAGCCTCGAATTCTCATCTCTGCCCACCTGGCGATCTGAGATGCTCCAACTGCCCCCCTGGCAGTCCATGGAATCAACTGATTCCATCTCTGTTCCTTTTCCCACCTGGAAAACTGGAAACCTTTCGCTACCCTCCTGGCAGTCTTCGAGATCCCGCAACGACCTCATTTCATTGCCCAGCTGGCAATGTGAAATTCCCCGGCTGTCCTCATGACAGTCTCTTAGACCCTCAGCTGATCTCAGCTCGTTGCCCACCTGGCAAACTGGAATTTCCTCTTCTCTGCCCTCCTGGCAGTTCTTGAGATCTTCAACTGATCCCATTTCGTTCTCTTCACCGAGAAATTTTCCAGTCTCTGGTTCACATACCTGAACCATCTCCTTATCTTGTCGTATCCACAGTTCGAGCTTGTCTATTTCTTTCATTATATCAGCGAGCTCTTTATCCATACCTTTTTTCCTCCATAGCTCTGAGTTTTTCCTTCCTGCAGATCTACGGCCTTCAGTAGCCATCTTGTTGTCTATGTCTGCTCTCCTAGCAAGCCTGTTGCTGTCACTCCGCACTAAGAGTTCTACCAGCTTCATCCTGCAGTCCTGCCGACTATCTACTTGATCGTTGCCTACCTGCAAACAATCCTTACAGAGTCCTCAACAACTATGTCTTCTTTCACCTGAAATATATAGATGAATTTTCTGCTATGATACCACTTGATGTGTATCAGAGTTCTCATTACCTCTTCCCTCTCTTGCCTGAAATATACAGATAAGAATCTAGCTATGATACCACTTGACGCAGGCGCGAGTCACCTCCGACACCCACTCACATGATCGCTCTAATCCCCTCTTCAAGTCGAATTAGCTCTTTGGACTCCCAATGGAATCCCTGTGAAAAACCCGATCCACATGTCCTTTCCCTTTGCCTCACGGTCTTCTGCACTTAACCGTGATCTTCCCCGACTCAATATTGGGTTTCGGGGTTTTGTGATCCCCGTTGTCAAGAGTTCTTGCACTCTTGAATCCCCGATCTCCAATGAGCTCCCATCCGGCCTTAGCCCCTCCTGGCTATGCCCTCTAGTCCATGTGACTAGTTCTCATAAGACCGCAGCCTTATATTCCTTCCGTCGGGATTTTGGGCTTCAAAATCCCAATGAGTTCTAATTCTCGTTAGCCCTCCAGGCTAAGCTCCTGGTCCACGTGACCTCCCCCTATATGACCGCAGCCATACCTCCTCATCGGGGTTTCGAGCTTTTCAATGTCCAAATGCACAAACAATTTGTCCTCGGAACCCCCGATATCCTGATTTGACGTCAGCTTCCGCTAGTCCCCTAGGCTAGACCTTTGGGTCCATATGACCTCCCTCTATATGACCGCAGTCATACCACCTATCGGGGCTTCTGGGTTTCTAATGCCAAAATGCATTGGCCCACGAGATTTCTGATTCCTCGAATCCCGACTCCCCGCTACGCTGACAACTAGACCCTTAAACGACACTTTCCACTTCTCTGATACGCTGACAACTGGCTCCCACAATGGCGCTTCCCTCCTTATCGGGGTTTCGGGCTTTCCAATGTCGAAACTCACATGTCCACGGGACTCGCGAAATGTCGATCCCTGATTTTCCGATGGACGACATCCTGTCGGGTCGTTTCCCGATGGCTCTGATTTCTACCACGCGTCCTCTCCAGATGGACGACCCTGATTAACTCTCGGGATTTCGAGACTTCTGATGTCCCGGCTTTCACGACCTCGGGAACTCCGATTTCCCGATAGCCAATATACCGACTCTCTGCGGATTCCTGACACCTGTCTCCCCTAACTGACAACTCAAATTATACCGGGGTTTTCACTATGGACTTACCCGATCTCTTGCCCACGGGAATGTCAATATCTCGACTCCCGAAGCTTCGATCTCCGCCACGTGTCTCCACTAACAGACGGTCCAGATCGCTCCGGTGTTTCGAGACTTGAAGTGTCTCGATTTTCTCCACTTCGAGAATCCCGATTTCTCGATGACTGTTATTCCAATGGCTACGCCTCTCGTCGGGATTTCTCCTCTGTTGTTCACGAAGGCTTAACCCCCTCGCAATTCTCTGCAGATTCGATGGTTGTCGGGTCTCCGAATCAAGATCCAATGGTCCAGATCCGTTCTTCCTGTGCGCTTACTCTAGAGGCTAAACTCTGTGCGCCTTCACCCGATCCAACGACTGACGGGTTCTTCACTCTAGATCTAATGGCTCAGATCACCTCTTTCTTCTGCGCACCCTCCAGAGACTAAACTCCGATCATCTTCTCCCAATCCAACGGCTGACGGGATTCTGTGTGAACATCTGACGGTCCGCAATCTCCTCTTATGTGCGCTTCTACTGATGCCTTCCTAGATGTGAAAACCAACGGTCCATATCTCTTTGCTCCGGCCGATCTTACGACTGTTGTGCTCCCTCCTGAGCTTGCACACTTTTCTTTCGAGGCTTGGAAGAATTTCCAGTTCCCAAAGGCCTCAACCTTTGTTCTCCTTTTCCTCTGCGAACTCCTCGACTCTGAGCTTCACCGCCCGTATGAAAACACTGTTCCTCCTGAGCTTCACTTCGACTCCTTGACGGATTCTTCAACTTCTGCACTCCTGCAGAGTCTTTACGCACATGCAGTGTTGTCTCTCCTGAGATTCTTAACACTCAGACCCCTAAGGGATTTTTGTCTTTCTCCCTTCTCCCTCAGATGGAGAATGTTTAGATGCCCTCCTGGCTATCCTTCTGCTCAAGCAATCCCTTGTTGAGCCTTTCAGGGTGTTCAACAACCCTGTGAAGATCCCTCAGTGGATTCTTCCCTTAATTACAGAACTCAAAGAGTTCTCTTCTCTTCTGTCTGCATACTTACTCAATGCCATCCTGGTAGAGTATCTTCTCCCAAAACATCCAACAGTTTTGTCCTCCTATGCGCCTATGCACCCGCTCAATGCCCACTTGGCAGAGCTCTCAAAATCCTCAGCGATTCTGGTTCTTCTCCGAACTCATAGCAGAGTCCTTCTTCAACACCCTGTGCCTGTGCTCAATGCCCACCTGGCAGAGCTCTACATAACTCCTCAGAGCTTCTGTCTGCAACTGTGTCTTCTCTCACACAGCCTTGCCTCCAAGGTGTTCAACAACCTTGAGCTCTTCTCTAAGTTGTTGATTCCAGCTCTTGTGCGGCAGCACGTCTTTGTCTGAACCTGCAGTATTCAGAAGAGCAACCTCTTTGCACGGCTATCAGAACCTGCAGTGTTCTGTCACACGCTCCTGGTGTGAAGCCTCAAAGACCTTCACCTGAAATCAAGCACTTCTGCAAATGCACAACTACAATATACATCTACAACATAAAAGAACACTCATAGACATTCACATAACACAGAATTCATGCAGGAAAAACTGCTTATGTTATATTAAAAATGGCAAATGCCTGTATTTTTACAAGGTGTTCTCGAGATCTCTCTGGCTCTTCTCAGACTTCTACTCATCTATTCTTACTCATCTTACAAAATGAGATACTCTAAATCTCTTTTACCTGAGGGGGCTCTTCGAGCTCTTCCCTCCAATCTATCTACCCTATTCAATTACATTGAATGGGTTGTCTAGTCCAGAATCGGATCTAGATCTCAGCCATACAAACATTTAAGGCCGATCTTACTCTACGCCTGCACAAAGGCACAGATTCCTGGCTCAACAGCCTAAGCATTTAATTACATTAAATTCAAATTTAAATGAGGCTTCACCTCTCTCTTAGCGTGCGATTTGAATTTGTTGGCATGGCTGGCTGGCTGGCTGGCTGACATGGAGAGATGCTCCTGCATCAAACTCCTCAGCTGCAAAATCATGAGCTCCTGTTCATGAGCTGCCCCTCTCAGCTGTTGGAAATCCTCCTGGATCCCAAACAAATATCTGGAGCTTCCCATCTGCTCCATTCTCTTGCTGCTGTTGCTTCTGCGCTGCTATTGCTGCTTCCTTCTTCCTATTCAGCCTCTCCTTGCGGACAGTATCTGCTGATCGGATCATCAACTCCATGATCTCTTCGATCGCTTCGTCCAGCTTCTCCCATGGCTGGCTCTGCTCATGCAGTCTCCTCAACTGCAAATTTTTTTGGCACATGAGCAGATCATCATGATCTCCCATGCCTTCTTCTTCATCAATTTCCAACTTCACATGTTGGATGTGCATGCTCTGCACCTTCACCCTTTTCTCCAGGGCTTCTACCTGTTCCCACAGATCAACAAAACAAATGTTGTCTGCCTCTTCTCCTGCTGCTGCAAACTCGCAGGTTACAGTCCTTTCAACTTCCTAGTTGAAAATATTGAGCCATTCCTCGGAATGCTCATCATCCTCTTCTGCTTCTTCTTTTGTTGTCAGATTCAGTGCTACAACTTCCTCAACTTCCTGGCTGAAAGCGTTGAGACACTCCTCAGAATGCTCATTTTCTTCCTCTGCTTGGGCAGCTTCCAAAGTCTGCTCCAATTCTTCTCCTTCCCTGACAGTCACAGTTGACCATTCTGTTGTTGTTGCTGCACCATCTACAACACAGACTTTTGCCTCCTCCTGGGCAAATGGTAGGAATACTCCAATTCCCCCAATCATCAGAAGATCCCTCAGATCCTTCTCTTATGTCAGCTGCACATGTTGATCCAAACTCACCTCTGAATTTATGAGACCCTCAGACAGTCTCATCTTCTTGGTCAGCTCCTCTAGCTGATTCCAACTCACCTGCTCATCCATGCCCACCTGACAATATGGGATGCTTCCGCTACCCTCCTGGGAGACTATGAGATCAACCGATCCCATCTTCATCAGCAACCCTTGCTGAATTGAACTCACCTCCGAGTCCACGAGACTTTCAGATAGCCTTGAATTCTCATCTCTGCCCACCTGGTGATCTGAGATGCTCCAACTGCCCTCCTGACAGTCCATGGAATCAACTGATTCCATCTCTATTCCTTTTCCCACCTGGAAAACTGGAAACCTTTCGCTGCCCTCCTGGCAGTCTTCGAGATCCCACAATGACCTCATTTCATTACCCAGCTGGCAATGTGAAATTCCACGGCTGTCCTCATGACAGTCTATGAGACCCTCAGTTGATCTCAGCTCGTTGCCCACCTGGAAAATTGGAATTTCCTCTTCTCTGCCCTCCTGGCAGTTCTTGAGATCTTCAACTGATCCCATTTCGTTCTCTTCACCGAGAAATTTTCCAGTCTCTGGTTCACATACCTGAACCATCTCCTTATCTTGTCATATCCGCAGTTCAAGCTTGTCTATTTCTTTCATTATATCAACGAGCTCTTTATCCATACCTTTTTTCCTCCATAGCTCTGAGTTTTTCCTTCCAGCAGATCTACGGCCTTCAGTAGCCATCTTCCTGTCTCTGTCTGATCTCCTAGCAAACATGTTGTTGTCACTCCGCACTAAGAGTTCTACCAGCTTCATCCTGCAGTCCTGCCGACTGTCTACTTGATTGTTGCCTACCTGCAAACAATCCTTACAGAGTCCTCAACAACTCTGTCTTCTTTCACCTGAAATATATAGATGAATTTCCTGCTCTGATACCACTTGATGTGTATCAGAGTGCTCGTTACCTCTTGCCTCTCTTGCCTGAAATATACAGATAAGAATCTAGCTCTGATACCACTTGACGCAGGTGCGAGTCACCTCCGACACCCGCTCACAGGATCGCTCTAATCCCCTCTTTGAGCCGAATTATCTCTTTGGACTCCCAATGGAATCCCTGTGAAAAACCCGATCCACAGGTCCTTTCCCTTTTCCTCACGGTCTTCTGCACTTAACCGTGATCTTCCCCGACTCAATATCGGGTTTCGGGGTTTCGTGATCCCCGTTGTCAAGAGTTCTTGCACTCTCGAATCCTTGATCTCCGATGAGCTCCCATCTGGCCTTAGCCCCTCCTGGCTATTCCCTCTAGTCCATGTGACTAGTTCTCATAAGACCGTAGCCTTATATTCCTTCCGTCGGGGTTTTGGGGTTCAAAATCCCAATGAGTTCTAATTCTCGTTAGCCCTCCAGGCTAAGCTCCTGGTCCACGTGACCTCCCCCTATATGACCGCAACCATACCTTCTCATCGGGGTTTCGAGCTTTTCAATGTCCAAATGCACAAACAATTTGTCCTCGGAACCCTCGAGATCTCGATATGACGTCAGCTTCTGCTAGTCCCCTGGGCTAGACCTTTGGGTCCATATGACCTCCCTCTATATGACTGTAGTCATACCACCTATCGGGGCTTCGGGGTTTCTAATGCCAAAATGCATTGGCCCACGGGATTTTCGATTCCTCGAATCCCGACTCTCCGCTACGCTGACAGCTGGCCCCTTAAACGACACTTTCCACTTCTTTGATATGCTAACAGTTGGCTCCCACAATGGCGGTTCCCTCCTTATCGGGGTTTTGGGCTTTCCAATGTCGAAACTCACATGTCCATGGGACTCGTGAAATGTCGATCCCTGATTTGCCGATGGACGACCTCCTGTCGAGCCGTTTCCCGATGGCTTTGATTTCTGCCACGCGTCCTCTCCAGATGGAAGACCCTGATTAACTCTCAGGATTTCGAGACTTCTGATGTCCCGGCTTTCACAACCTCGGGAACTCCGATTTCCCGATAGCCAATATACCGACTCTTTGCGGATTCCTGAAACCTGTCTCCCCAAACGGACGGCTCAGATTATACCGAGGTTTTCACTATGGACTTACCCGATCTCTTTCCCATGGGAATGTCGATATCCCGACTCCCGATGCTTCGATCTCCGCCACGTGTCTCCACTAACGGACGATCTAGATCGCTCCGGTGTTTCGAGACTTGAAGTGTCTCGATTTTCTCCACTTCGAGAATCCCAATTTCCCGATGACTGCTATTCCATTGGCTATGCCTCTCGTCGGGATTTCTCCTCTGCTGTTCACGAAGGCTTAACCCCCTCGCAATTCTATGCAGATCCAACAGTTGTCGGGTCTCCAAATCAAGATCCAACGGTCCAGATCCGTTCTTCCTGTGTGCTTACTCCAGAGGCTAAACTCTACGCGCCTTCACCCGATCCAACGGTTGACGGGTTCTTCACTCTAGATCTGACGGCTCAGATCACCTCTTTCTCCTGCACACCCTCCAAAGACTAAACTTCGATCATGTTCTCCCGATCCAACGACTGACGGGATTCTGTGTGAACATCCGACGGTCCACAATCTCCTCTTCTGTGCGCTTCTTCTGATGCCTTCCTGGACGTGAAAACCAATGGTCCAGATCTCTTTGCTCCGGCCGATCTGACGGTTGTTGTGCTCCCTCCTGAGCTTGCGCACTTTTCTTTCGAGGCTTGGAAGAATTTCCAGTTCCCAAAGGCCTCAACCTTTGTTCTCCTTTTCCTCTGCGAACTCCTCGACTCTGAGCTTCGCCGTGTGTATGAAAACGTTGTTCCTCCTGAGCTTTGCTTCGACTCCTTGAAGGATTCTTCAACTTCTGCACTCCTGCAGAGTCTTTACGCACATGCAATGCTGTCTCTCCCGGGCTTCTTAACACTCAGACCCCTAAAGGATTTTTGTCTTTCTCCCTTCTCCCTCAGATGGAGAATGTTTAGATTCCCTCCTGGCTATCCTTCTGCTCAAGCAATCCCTTGTTGAGCCTTTCATGGTGTTCAACAACCCTGTGAAGATCCCTCAGTGGATTCTTCCCTTAATTACAAAACTCAAAGAGTTCTCTTATCTTCTGTCTGCACACTTACTCAATGCCCTCCTGGCAGAGTATCTTCTCCTAGAACATCCAACAGTTCTGTCCTCCTGTGCGCCTATGCACCCGCTCAATGCCCACCTGACAGAGCTCTTAGAATCCTCAGCGATTCTAGTTCTTCTCTGAACTCACAAGAGAGTCCTTCTTCAGCACCCTATGCCTGTGCTCAATGCCCACCTGGCAGAGCTCTACAGAACTCCTCAGAGCTTTTGTCTACAACTATGTCTTCTCTCACACAACCTTGCCTCCAAGGTGTTCAACAAACTTGAGGTCTTCCCTGAGTTGTTGATTCCATCTCTTGTGCCGCATCACGTCTTTGTCTTAACCCACAGTATTCAGAAGTGCAACCTCTGTGCACGGCTATCAAAACCCGCAGTGTTCTGTCACACCCTCTTGGTGTGAAACCTCAAATACCTTCACTTGAAATCAAGAACTCCTGCAAATGCACAACTACAGTATACATCTACAGCATAAAAGAACACTCACAGACATTCACATAACATAGAATTAATGCATGAAAAATTGCTTCTGTTATATTAAAAATGGCAAATGCCTGTATTTTTACAAGGTGTTCTCGAGCTCTCTCTGGCTCTTTTCAGACTTCTACTCATCTATTCTTACTCATCTTACAAAATGAGATACTCTAAATTTCTTTTACCTGAGGGGGCTTTTCGAGCGCTTCCCTCCAATCTCCCTACCCTATTCAATTACATTGAATGGGTTGTCTAGTCTAGAATCAGATCTAGATCTCAGCCATACAAACATTTAAGGCCGATCTTACTCTACGCCTGCACAAAGGCACGACTTCCTGGCTCAACAACCTAAGCATTTAATTACATTAAATTCAAATTTAAATGAGGCTGCGCCTCTCTCTTAGCGTGCGATTTGAATTCGTTGGCATGGCTGGTTGGCTAGCTGGCTGACGTGGAGAGATGCTCCTGCATCACACAAGGAACATGTTAATGGAATTCATATTAGGTAGTTTGAGTAGCTATAACTACCTTTCAGAATTGGTACTTGGAAGAGTGAAGGGTCGACTGCAATTTCATCAAGAGGGATGTAGAGTTACGCCTTTGATTTGAGAGATTGACCTTTGGAGCTTGCTTTCGACAGAAGAAAGTGGGGATCACAAGGAATGAGAGAATGTTCAAGTTGAGGAAAAGGAATGAGGAGGAAGATGACACAAATAACAAAAGAGAGTGCGGACACAGTAGGATACATGTGACTATAAAATTCCAACTGATTTTTTTTTGGATTTTTCGTAGTTTTATAGTGTAGACAATTTGTCAAATGGTTGGCATACAAACACACTAATAATATTTAAGTGTGCTTTTAAACTTTGGAGTAGTTTACAATGAAAACACCAATATGAAACTTCAAAAATATCTATTGCATCAAATATTCAAGTCAATAGTACATCGAACCCTCAACAATTAATGCAATAGTAAATAAAGAGGAACGCGATATTTTATTCTTCTATAAAGATTGCAGGCATGTAGGTGAAAGAATCGGCTCATCAAAGAATATATGACAACAAATACCCCCTCCTTGAGCAGATTTCACTCAGCAGTGGGTCTATTTTGACCCAATCAATAGTTACTTGGCCTCTCAACACTGTATTCAAAGCAACAATTAAGATCTCAGCCCCAACAAGGTAAAATCATCCACCAAGAAGTTATCTCGGTTCTCCTCTTAAGAAATCGGCCCCAATACTAAAGGTATATGCCCTTCCTCTTAAGAAACAAAGGTTGTCTACAAATAAATAAGCCCAACTCCAAGATTACACCCTTCACCAATAGAAATCGGCCCCGCAACAATGTAATTCAGCCCCAAGAAGGATGTAACTCACCCAACAAGTAAATGGTGACCCCAACTTATAGGAAATCATCCCCACACTTAATAAAATGTTTCCCACAACACCCAAAAACGTTGCCAAATCCAAACTTGTCCGACTCAAGCAAAAATTGACCCAACAAATGAAACCCAACTACCAAAATGGTAAAATACTCAGCCACATTGAAGCACGATGAAGAAATTTGAGTGATCCCTTGTCTACGATCGTCTAGGGTGGATAGTTTCACCACTGAACCCAATCCCCATCTCCTTCTCTAGGGTTTTTCATCCCAAGAGCCAAAGCCACAAAATCTCTCTCAATTTCGTTTTTAGAAAATAACTAATGCATAATGAGAGAGGGTGCCCTCATTATCCTTTGATTTCCTAGTTGACCCTTTTACCCTTTTAATAAAGTAAAGTGACTTTATAAACTCAAGTCACTTAAAAAACCTTTTTAATTAATTACTCAAAGTCACTTTAGAAATATAACCTTTTCTAACCAAGTGACATCAAATAATCACCTTGACCCCCTTTTCTTTGTTGTCTATAACCTACAAGAGTCAACTAGGATACTACATCATCCATCTGGATTGATCACTTGGAAAGGGACATCATAGTCCTTCCTTCCTGAGATTTTTTTCCCTCAAGCAACTACAAACCAGGATGCTACAAAATTTGCTCACTTTCCCACGTGGCATCCCCTAACGACCAATCCCTCCGCCTAACACAGTATTCCCTTATCACTCTGCTCCTCAATCTCCTTCCTCAGACATCCAAAACCTCCTCGAGGGTGAGTATCATCAATCCCATTTCATCTTGTGGTGATAACTCAATGGAAGTGGTAACTTGTGATCCCCACGCCTTCTTGAGGCATGACACATGGAAAACACTATGAATCTGGTTACCCTCTAGCAACTCCAACTTATAAGCTACCTCTCTGACTCTCTGGGTCACCCTGTATGGACCATAGAGATGCATCCTCATCCTCTTAGTTCCACCTCTCCTCAATGGAAATAGTATATGTAGTTACACCCTCAAGAAAACAACATCTTCAATCTCGAAACCGTGCTCCACTCTGTGCCTTTCTGCATACCTCCTTTTTTGATCCTGGGTGGTCTACAAAATATCATGAGTGGTGTCATAACAATTCTCACCTAAATGTAACCACTCTATCCATGATATCACATAGTCATGCAGGTACCTCTCATCCCGTTGACCATCCATCTAATGGTAAAAACTAATACTAGGAGTCAAACATGTGCCTGCAAATCTGAGTAAGTCCTTCCAACATCCGCTATGAAACATGTTGTCTCGATCACTGGAAATGACTCTGGGATGCTCATGGACTCTAAACATCTCCCCCCACGATAGTGTTTTCCCCCGTGTTTCCCCATACTCCGAAGAAATCACCGGGAAGTGCATTAACTCTGATAACTAGTCAATCGTTGCACACATACTATTTGCTCCCTACACCCTCGGTAAACCTATGATGCAATCTATCAACATGCTCTCCCACTCTCACTCATAAATGGGAAAAGATTGCATCAACCCTATTGGATGAGTGTGCCTTGACCTGCTCTACTGACAAGTTGTACACTCCCCCATATCTCCCAACACGTCCTCTGCAAAGTCCCACCATGTGAACCTCTCTCGGATCTATCTATAAGTGGTAAAGTAACCAGGGTCCCAAACTAGCCTATAAGATGTGAAGCACCCTCTACCTATAGTTTTTATTTGTAAGGTGCTAACAAAAGAACCCACCTAACTTCCCCTGATAATCCAAGCAATCCTAAGTTGTAGAAACTCGGTCAACTCCTCAGAAGATCGCTCCCCCAAGCAACTAATCCTATGCACCCCATGAGTAAACTCCAGAAAGTGGGGACTAGCCATCTCATCTGTATTGGATGTCGAGGTGTCAAACACTATAATCCCAGGGTCCCAAGATAACCTCCACGAGGAACCATCATGCTAACGTTGCACCCCTTTGATCATAATCGTTTGATCACCATGCTTTGACTACGCTCTCCTCTCCTAGAGCCCCAAGCTAAAATCCCTGAAAGGATTGAACTCACTATCTTGGATCATGTTTTACCAAAGCATCTTAGTGAAGTCAAATTATATCAACCCATGGATAGACTCAATCCTGGGTATCGCGAGGGAAAATATACCTCGCTATATATAAAAAATCTCAACAACTCCTCTCAAAACATCTCCATAATGACACAGACCAATCACCAACACGACCATGTCGATCATCCTCATCATTTAAACCAGTCTATCCCTCTGATGAATGTCAGGATCCCACCACCAAATTGGAAGTCCACCACTCCCAATGCATTTTGAAATCTTTGTGAACCAATCCAACAGAGTTTGGATCTCCTCCTATGCACTTTTCACACTAATCACATGGTCCATATGATATAACTCTATCATGGCCACAATCCCACATGTCTCATTCAACCAACTCACGTGAAACTCCCATGTCCTGTTGTATATAATGAGGGCATCAAACAACAACAATATATGCCTTTTCCACTGCCTACAAGACTGGAAAGTGACTAGTGCATTGGTCAACCCCAAGGGCATGACCAAGAAATCACAATGAAGTTTGGAAGCATACCTGTGAGTATCCTACTCCCTGGCCCTCATCTAATGATATCCCAGATGAAGATCGATCATCGAGGGATATGCTGCTCCATGAGGCTCACCCATCACCCATCCACTCATGGATCTGGGGTAACCTTAACTCAATGGTATGCTTGGGGACTCTCTCAGGAGGTCTCCCTGGAAGAAATGCCCTAAAATCCATTGTACACTACCGTGTGCCAATGAATACCCCAACATATTGTTGCATATCACTGAATAATCTTATAGCATCTTGTATCTTGTAGGCGCTACTGCATCCATCACTCTACCTGTATCCCAGAGCGTGCCCATGTCTATCATATACCTGTCCAACCAATACATGGATGCATATACTTCCTTGTGGGATGGTCCACAAAGAATGTGCTCAACTATCTCCTCCATAGTTAATCCTTGAGCCTTTAGTGGGCTCTCCAAAATAAACAACTCATGATCCCCACAATGAAAAACAAGAGCATAATCAAAACCCTATGTTTCATACCTCTCCTAAAGCACCTGCAACTCTAAATGCTCCTTGTGTGGAATCATCACAAGAGGCTCCTCGCTCAAATCATGGGTGTCGCAACTATCAAAGATAATGGAGTCTCTGTTATGAGTGATGAGAAGTGTGCCAAACTCAATTGGTAACAAAAATTTTCAACCTCCCTTTCCTTGTCTTCAGCGAACTTGAGAGAAAGATCCATATCCATGAACAATTGCAAGTAATCTGATTTCATTTATTCTAGTGCTTCTTTGATTATGCACAATTGCGCACTAGTGACTCCACTGGCAGCTCCTTTTTGTCTCTCCTCCATCTGGGTTTTCCAAATAAGTTCTTCAATGAAGTTATGAGCACCATTTTCCCTTGTCAACACCTATACAATTTTCTCCTCTAAGACCAATAACTATTCCTTCAAGTCCTGCACTATTGAAGGCCTTTCTTCATATTCATCATAGTGGCATGGGTTTTCCCACCATTGATTTCTATTTGTTTGTCCACTGTAAGAACATTACCCTCATCAAAACCAATTAGCTCACTAGATGATACCATGCAATTTACAAAATGTGGGATAACATCATTATCAAGCATCGCTTCATCAAGGAAACTATTCTCTCCACAAGGCCTATCAAAGATGGTCTCTAAGTTAACATCAAAGAGACTTGTGTCCCCCATACCATCAACAACATTTGTTTCTTCTTCATCCCAAATCAAAGTGCCATTAATTGGTTCTTCTTCATCCCCAAATCACAATGTCATTCTACTTGAATAAAATTGTATCATTGTTATCTTCTTCCTTGTCTGCCCAAATCTTCTTTGTGGTCTCAGGTTCTAGGGCCTCATGAGCATCCATGTGCTCATTTGCAGGATAAGAAACATATGAAGAGTCAACATTTTCCTCATTTTTAGAAGCATTAGAATCTTAAAAAACTAGTACCTTTTTCCTTGGCACCTTCGCCTTCTTTTCCATTGATACTTGAGGTTCATACCATTCAATATGTTTGATGGCGAAAAAAACCTTGAATGACATGGTTGCATGAAATGCCTCACTAAGTGCCATATACTCCCTCAAACAATCTGTAAACTCCTCATCTTGCTCTTATTGTCTCTGGTTCCTTGTTCGTTTCCCCTTTGAACCACATGCTCCATTGTTTTGATTGCTTGTCATAGCCAAGCTTGTATACCCTCACAGGATGGGGGAATCACAAACTCTTATACCACTGTAAAATCCTGACTAATTTTTTGGGGATTTTTCTTAGTTTTACAATGTAGACATTTTTTCAAATGGTTGGCATACAAACATACTAATAACAATTTAAGTGTGCTTTTAAATTTTGATGTAGTTTACAATGAAAACACCAATATGAATACTTCAAAAATATCTATTGCATAAAATATTCAAGTTAGCAGAAGTACATCGAACCCTCAACAATTAATGTGATTGTAAATAAAGAGGGACCTTCTATTTTATTCTTCTATAAATATTGCAGGCCTATAGGTGAAAGAATCGGCCTAGCAGAGAATATATGATAACAAACATCCCCTCCTTCAGCAGATCTGACTCAGTAGTGGGTCTATTGTCACCCAATTAGCATTTACTTGGCCCCTCAACACTGTATTCAACCCAACAATTAAGATATCATCCCTAGCAAGGTAAAATCATCCACCAACAAGCTATCTCACTTCTCCTCTTAAGAAATCGGCCCCAATACTAAAGGTATAGGCTTACAAATAAATATACCCAGTTCCAAGATTATGCCCTTCACCAACATAAATCATCCCTGCAACAATGTATTTTAGCCCTAACTTATATGAAATCAGCCCCACACTTAATAAAATGTTGCCCACAACACCCAAAAATGATGCCAAAGCCAAACTCGCCCTACTCAAGCAAAAATCGACCCAACAAATGAAACTCAGCTGCCAAAATGGTGAAATACTCAACCACGTTGAAGCACAATGAAGAAATCTGAGTGATCTCTCTTCTACGATCGGATAGGGTGGATAGTGTCACCACTGAACCCATTCCCCATCTCCTTCTCTAGGGTGTTCATCCCAAGAGCCAAAACCACAAGAGCTCTCTCAATTTTGTTTTTTTAAAATAACTAATTCATAATGAGAAAGGGAACCCTCATTCTCCTTTTATTTCCTCGTTGACCCTTTTTGACCCTTTTACCCATTTAATAAAGTGAAGTGACTTTATAAACTCAAGTGACTTAAAATACCCTTTTAATTAATAAATCAATGTTACTTTAGAAATATAACCTTTTCTAACTAAGTGACATCAAATAATCACCTTGACCCCTTTTTCTTTGTTGTTTATAACCTATGTGAGTCAGCTAGGCTACTGCATCATCTATCTGGAGTGATCACTTGGAAAGGGACATCACAGTGACTCACACACACAGAGGCATACACAATAACCAATAACTCAGGATGTGACCGTGGTGATTTCCAGATGGTGAATTCTCGAGTTATCGAGAGTCACCGATCTATTGGGAGGATAGGTCGACGAGATAAATACTGTAGATCCATCAAGTGCTGAGCCAAAAATCCTATCTTGAAAGTGGAGTTCAAGATGGTTTGGGAAGAAGAGAAAACAAGATTTCCAATTAGGAAAACCCGATACCAAAAACCAAACAATGAGGAGGGTTGTAGATCTACTAATGTGGAAGCCGATGAGATCTAAGCCATTGGATTTGGCAATGATCTATCTCGAAAGAAGAACCATGTTGAAGTGGTGGTGTTGGTTAAATGTCGAGCAAGCATGAGATCTGATAGATCTCTAATTGTCAGAAGTGAGGGTCCGATGACCATCCAATCCATTGGAGAATTTATTGTTTGGGGAAGGTCATTAAGGAATTTGCATGATATTATTGAGTGGACATCTTCCAATGGTAGAGGTTTGAGCGAGTAGGAGCCATTGATCTATACGTGAGGCAACCCGATTTGATCATATTTCCGTGGATCCCACCGACCAAGTGTTTAGAGGAGAATGGGTGAGGCTTTAGCCACCACACAAGTTTAAGGAGATTATTATATATGGACCATCGATTTCATAACCGAGGATTGTTGGATCGATCGGGGATGGAGTTGTCGAAAAGGTTGAGTCGAGAGATGAATTATGAGTTGTGTAACATATTTTTCGATGGGAATAGAAATTGAATCACTGCTAACCATTGATCTGGCCGAGCCAAGTGAGTCAAAACCCTTCGATTGGGGAGATTTATTCTTCCTTGGTCTATGTAGCATCATTCTGCCAAAGGAATTGTTGAGAGAGAGAGGGTGATGAGTCTACAGACTGTCATAGCCACTTCACACACAAGCAACTCTGTGTTGTAGTGCATATGATGAAGAGGAAGTCCACGTGGGAAACAGGTGGAAGAAGGGTGTAAACCCAAGACCAAAAAATTAGTGGAATGGAAATTTTGACATCACACCAACCTAAGAGGGTTTAGGGGGCCGGGTGTGTTTCAAAGGTCCTTTGTGCTTGTTTGAGACCTTATTCATGACCCTCGATACTTATAATATTCATCCAACACCTAAGACCCTTATTTTCCTCCCCTAACCATGGTTAAGGCCCCAATACCCATCTCTTATGTACAAAACCTCCTAACATCATTGATATCCCACTTGAGGGCCAAAGATACCCTAAAGAGGACATGTGTAGCTGTTTGAGGCATTTTTAATGGATTTTAATCCCTAGAGTCTTCATTTACGAACTAAGGATTATTTTTTTCTCCCTTTGAGAAGAGTTCAGGCCTTGAGACCCATCCCTCATGTATAAAAAGTTCTGATGGTTCCCATATCCCAATCATAAGCTAATATCGCTTATATAAGTCTTGTATTGTGGTTATCCATGTCCTTGTCCATGGCCCTTGAGTCCTAGAATCTTCATTTAGGGAATAAGGTCCATGTTTCCTTCCCTTGATGATCCAGATTATTTTTTAGAATGAAAGGAAAGTAGAGATACTACAACTAAATACGCATAAATATTGCCAGAAACAGAGAAATACAGTAATACACAATTTCTATTAATGAAAGAAATGTATAGAGACTGTATAAATACAGAGTGAAAGACTCGCTAGAATGGTGGTAGCTTATCTTTTAGAAGAGATGTGACGGCTACTCACATTACCAAGAAGATGATTGTTACAATGAGGCTCCAAAGGCCTTTTTAACATAAGTAAAATCCAAAACCCTAACCCCAGAAGATGAAAATCCAAAAGGTTTGTGGGCCCCGATAGGGGTAGTTGATACGTCAACTTCCCGGGGGCATAACTTTTGCATACGATCTCCATTTGGGGCCCTCGATACACTGTTGGAAATGTATAACCGAGAAGAACGATTTTCTACCAGCCCAAATCAATGCTTTTAATAGTCACTTGGGCCCCAAATCCCCAAAAAACGTCGTTTAGGGCCTCAAAACGACCCCGAAAGTTTGGAACCCGAAAAACTGCTGAAAAAATGCCAAGTTGAAAAACTGTTTTTCGAACCCGTGGAATAGGTGGGTGGCCACCGATATCCATTTGGATCACTTGACCATGTCCAAGGCCTCAATACACATCCTTCATGTTTAACAACTCATAATTATGCCAATATTCTCATTCAAAGGCCAAAGATCAATCTATTAATATACAACCTATGTAGTGGTTCAAGGTATTGTTCATGTCCCTTTAGCTATAAAAACTTAATTTATGGTATAAGGCACATGTTTCCCTCCTTTGACCTTGTGTTTAAGGCCTTGAGGCCCATTCCTCATGTGTTAAACCTACTAATGGCACCTATATCCCACTTTGATGCCAAAGATCCCTTACAAAGATCTTGTGTGGTGTTTTGTGTCCTCATTCATGGTTCTTGATCCATGAAAGCTTCATTTAGGGCCTAAGACACTTTTGTTTCTTTCCCAACCATGGTCAAGGCACCAATACCCATCCCTTCTATACAAAACGTCATAGGTGTGTCCATATTGCACTAAGTGTCCAATGTGGTGCTTTGAGGCCTCATTCATGGATCTCGGTCCCTATAAGATTCATTTAGGGCCTCTTTCCCTTGTTTTCTTCCCTCAATAATGAATAAGGCTCTGAGACCCACCCATTGTGTATAAAATATCTTAATGGCACCCATATCCTAGTGCATGTGTGGTGGTTGAATGACCTATCTATGGCACATTGGTTCAAGAGAGAGATCTTTTAGGGAGTGAAACCCATAATAGGACAATAGAGAACCATAATTGAATGATAGTTTTTACTTTAAATTAATAATACCTACATGTTTTGTTGTCATGTTATTCACATAACTATCTAGGACATAAAACATAATGCACACATGTTATGTAAAGAGAACATGTTATATTGTGGGTATTGTGGGTGCTAACATGTGCCTAAAATGGCATATCTCCAACACCCGTCTATACCTTTTTGTTTATCATTTTTCTTCTATCATTCCCTTTTTGATACCTCCTTTATCCAATTCACCACACTTATCACTAAGGTACAAATCCTCTTCCTATCTACCATTATTATGTTACTTTTGCACAATTATTATAAGGAACTCGTTATTTTCAAGTCACTAATATTGTTGCACATGAAATCTAGCAGCTACAACACTTCAAGTGGATGCAAAAACTTCTCTGCTGCAATTCCAAGCTGACACAATTCCAGGTGCAAAGTGAGTTGTTGCAACTCCAGGTGAAAACCTTCCAACTGCAACTCAAGAAGAATTTGCGGTTGTTGCAACTCCAGGTAAAAACCCTTCCGCTGCAAATTAGGACAAATTCGTGGTTGCTACAACTCCTGGAAAACAGTTACAACAGAGAGCATGATTCTCGTTCCCACAACTCCAAATAGGATTTTTTAGCGCAACTATCAATGAGAAGAAACAATAGGCAGCTAAAGGAGGAATTAGTCCATTGTTAGCACATAGCCTAAATTAAACAAGAATTTTGTAACCGAATGAACAGTCAGATCCTCACAGTTGTCCATCCAATCATTGTATAATTTTATAATAGTAGTACTACTGTATAAAAACCTTGGCTCTTCAGAGATGAAGAAGAGATTATTTAGACATATACATTCTACTATTGTATCTTTTCAATTCAAAAATATAAGTTCATGCTCTTGTTTTCACATGTGTGTTTATGTCTTGACAATCATGTGATTCTGGTGTGATCAACCAGTACCTTGTCTAAGGGGGTAGGGCTCCCTCCTTATCCAGGTATTGCATGTACAATGGAAGTATAGGTTAGCATTTTTAAATTGTTCAATATGATTTCCATTTGCTTTTCAATTGTTGTAACCTCATACTCGTAGCATCAATGATATGCAGTAGATGTTTATTTTAATCCATTGTCATTTTTGTTCATAGCATAACTTAATCACTTCAACAATTATTCTATTGTTTGGTTTTATACCAGTATTAGATTAGCAAGATAGCGTTACAATTTTCGTGTGATTCAATTTTCTGGTTTGAAGTTGTAATTTGACTGCTGATTTAGTTCTTCTAAAAGGGGACAACTCTTTGGTTTGATTGTTGCAACTCGCATATTTTTAGCTTCTGTAATAAATGATTTTTGTTGTTGTGACTTGTGTGTTTTGTCATAACCACATTCATTGTTGCAATTCTGACAATCCAAATTTGTTTAGTGTTGCAGCTTCAATGATGCAACTTCACTTGCAACTGCACTTTCTTTCATTTATTTTCCAAGGATTATAATCTTCAATAGATTGGATATTGGCATCAAATATAATGAACACTTAATTGTTGCAATAATACAATATCTTTATCATACTTGAGAAACTAACCAATAGATCGTAGCATAATTTCCATTTCTGCAAGAGTGTTTTCAATTTCCGCAAGTGTGATTTTATTTTTTCAAGAGTGCTTTCAATTCACGCAAGTGTGATTTTATTTATGCAAGAGTGTTTCCAATTTTGTAAGTGTGATTTTATTTTTGCAAGAGTGATTTAAATTCCTCAAAGTGTGATTTCTATTCTTGCAAGTGTCATTTCAATTTCATGCAAGTGTGGTCTTTAATTTCCCATAGCTTGGTGACTCAATTAAAGTATTTTGGATCTTAAAATTTTGACAATTAAAAGTGCTACAACGCCATAGTCCAACAACAATCTTCTTGCATAGATTGTGCATGAGAGTTCACAAGTTCCACACGAACACCAGATTGATAATTAAATGATCAACTCTTCATTTTCTTGCTAAACAAATTAGAAAGTAATTGAAAATTTCGTCAGGTGCATTATATGTATGTTACATAAAACATGAACATTATGTTCAAATAAAACAAAATGACTCAAATAAAAACTCATTTCCCTAAAAAAAAATATTATAAACCCATTTTCCGTAAAACAAATATTATAAACTTTGTATAATAGAAAAAAAAATAAAAAATCTTTTACTATGATTTAAAAGCCAAATTTCACCAAGTTCTTGAACTTTCCAACACTTATGGATATGGGGAACATATAGTTGATTGATAAAAAAATATATGCGAAATATTATCCTCCTAAAAAAAAAGTCAAAGAACTAAGAGAAAAGGTAAGGTTAGGAAGGACAAATTGTTGGCTCCACTAGGAACTGTTGAAATAATGTAACTGCAAAGTGTATTCTTATTATTATTTGATATATTATTCATTGGATCAATCCCCATTGTGGATTGATCATGTCAGTTATTGTAAAATGACCAAATCCCCTTTTGCGGATTGGTCATAATGTAATTGTAATAGGCAAAAGAAGAAGTCGACCCCAGAATATATTTAAGAGGCCCTAGAATATAATAAAGGTGGTTATAACCACCCAGTTTGAGAAGTCAGCCCTGCCAGTGAAGAGACACTTCACATGTGCCAGATTTGTATAAATAAGGAGGTTAGCGCCTCACTTAGACACACACCTCACTTGCTTAGTGAGAGACAAGTTTCAGAATTGCAGTTGGAGAAGAGAGAGAGAGAGTAGCGCATATTTTGGGAGAGGATGTTCTGTATTAGCTTGAGTTATCTCTTGGCATTGTATTGGCTATCTATAATAAGGAAGTTTTGATGGGTTTTCTTCCCCTAGAGAGTTTCCCAGGATAAATGTTGTGTCTCTTGTGATTGTGTATTTCTCAGTGATCTTGTGTTATGCTATTGTTATCTATTGAAATGCAAATAAATATAATAATGGATTAAACATTAACATGGTATCAGAGCCAAGCTGAAGGAAGCATCTTTCACAAGAGTGAAAAACATCACTGCTGTCGTACATGAAAATTAGGGATTTTTTATGGTGAAGCTTTTCAGCCCTAAAACCATCTAGAAAAGTGCGCCCTCCCCCAAGCATTACTTTTCCACTCTCAACGCACCTTTTTAGTGGCTAGATCTCCCGAAAAGTGAAACCCTAGTTTCACAAAGTACCAGAAGCCAAAAAAACAGTGTACCAGAAGTACCAGAGTACCAAAGGTACCAGAAAACCAGAAGCACCAATCCAGAAATCCGCAGATCAAGTTTGGATGAGAAAAAGTTGGATTTTCTCAGATCCAAACACACCAGGCTACTCGCCTCAGCCAAGCGCACCTCCTGGTAAGTTCAAAATTTGATTTTGAGCATTTTTATTTTTCGGTCATTTTCCTAGCTCCAGGTAAAAGATGTCTGCAAGGACTAAGCTTGTTGACAAGCTGGAAGGCGTGGAAAAATTCTGTGCCTGGAAGTATAGGATTGGACTTGTTCTTGAATAGAATGACCTAGCAAAATTCGTCAAAGGAGAAATTCCGGAACCCGACGATGCTGCAGAAAAAAGCCAAGCATCAAAAGGACACAATCAGGGCCAAAAGAATCATTGCAGATTCAATCAAAGACCACCTGATTCCTTATGTGTCATCGAAGAAGACTCTGAAAGAAATGTTTGATGCCTTGACCAAACTGTATGAAGGAAAGAACATAAACCGGAAGAAGAATCTAAGAACTCAATTGAAGAATACAAGGATGCAGAAAGGAGAAACAATTCAGGAATATTTCTCCAGAATCTCATAATTTAAAGAACAATTAAAAGTGATTGGAGATACCATAGATGAAGACGAACTCATAATGACAACCCTAAATGGTCTCACAAGACCTTGGGATGCATTCGTCCAAACGATATGTGCCAGAATGGAGAAACTGAAATTTGATAGTCTATGGGAAGAATGCATCCAAGAAGAAACAAGAGTAGCTAACCATGAAGCACTACTGGCAAGAGATGATGATCAAGCCCTAGCTACTCACACCAAAAGAGGAAGGAAGAAACCCTACTTCCAAAAGGAGACTCATAAAGAATCTCAACCGCCAAACAAATTCCAAGCCCTAGCTACTCACACCAAAAGAGGAAGGAAGAAACCCTACTTCCAAAAGGAGACTCATAAAGAATCTCAACCGCCAAACAAATTCAATAATAAAGAATCTCATCCAAGGAGATTTTAGAAGAAAGGACAGCGAAGGGAAAGAGATTACTCATCTGTACAATGCTATCATTATGACAAGATGGGACACATTGCAAAATTATGTCCAGCCAGACAAGAAGAATACAAGAGAAAACATAAGAGGCACCATGCCCATGTAGTCGAAGATAAAGAGCCACCCGCAAAGATAATAAGAGAGAAGATCAAAGACCATGTCTTAATCTCGACCCTCTTAGGATCTATAATACCTGGAGAGGACACTTGGCTCATTGATAGTGGTACATCCAAGCACATGACAGGACAAAGAGACATTCTCTCTTGTATCTCAGAAAAATAAGTTTTCTCAAAAAGTGACACTTGGAGATGATTACCAATATCCCATCAAGGGAGTGGGAGAATCAAACCACAAACTGAATTAAGGGAATTCACTAAAAATAAAGGACGTACTATATGTACTAGGTTTGACTAAGAACCTACTCTCCATTTCAGCTTTAGAAAAGAAAGGCTTCAGAGTTGCCTTCATAGATGGAGAAGTTCTTATGTGGGCTAAAGGAGAAACCTTAAATGAAGCAATCATCATTGGAAGTGAAGAAAATGGCTTGTATAAACTAAAGGGTCACTCAAAGGCTTCCATGAACCACGCCATTGAAAACTCATGTGAACTTTGACATAGAAGATTAGCTCACATAAACTACAAGGCGCTACCATACATATGCAAAGCGGTCACAGGTTTACTGAAACTCAAGGTTGACCATGAAGGTGTATGCAATGGATGTGCACAAGGGAAGAACATTAAGAACCCTTTTCTGAAGAGAGACAACAAAGCAGAAGGAGTCCTAGAGCTCATTCATTTAGATGTATGTGGCCCAATGCCATTTTCCTCCATTAGTGGGTATGTATATTATGTATCATTTATTGATGATTATTATCATAAGACCTGAGTATATTTTTTGAAATCTAAAGATGAAGTGTTCAACAAGTTCAAGGAATTCAAAGCCTTGATAGAGAATCTTTCTAAAAGAAAGATTAAGATACTCAGTTCAGATAATGGAGGAGAATATACGTCAAAAGAGTTTGTGAGCTTCTGCAAAGATGTTGGGATCAAGAGAGAACTCACTACTCCCTATAATCCCCAATAAAACGGTGTAGCTGAACGAAAGAACAGAACGATAATGGAAGCTGTGAAGACTATGATCCATGATCAAAATCTTCCTATGTGCTTATGGGCAGAGGAAACAATGGCAACTGTATATGTGTAGAATCGATTATCCCATAGTGCACTTGGGCTCAAGATCCCGAAAGAGATGTTCACCAGAAAGAAGCCATAGGTAAGCCATCTCAAAATATTTGGCTTCCCAATATTTATTCATATACCGAAAGAGAAGAGAAACAAGCTAGAACCTTAAGGAAAGAAGGGAATATTTGTGGGATATTGTGAGGTCTCCAAGGCCTTCAGAATCTATATACTAGGTCACCATCACATTGAGATCAGCAGGGATGTGACCTTTGATGAAGATGCAATGCTCAAGAAATCAAGAAGATGCCAGCTAGAAGAAGTATATGAAGAGGAACCCACAATCCCCAAAACTGCAGTGAGGGAGGTTCCCAGAGCCGCAAAACTGGTAAGGGAAGTTGTAACTTCCCTTGATTAGGAAATTATAGAAGACCATGATATATTAGAAGTTCAAGAACCTCCTCAGATGACGATCCTCCATAAAAGAAAGCCAACTTGGGATAGAGAGCTTATTCAAGATGGAGAGAAGTATGGTGTTCTCGAAGGAACTACGAGACATGTGAAAAGACCAAAGCCATTCTCCAGTTATATGGCTTTGATGTGTGATCTTCTAGAGGAGGAGCCTACCTGCTTTAAAGAATCCATTCAGAGGAAAGAATGGGCAGATGCCATGACAGAGGAATACCAATCCATAATAAAGAACAAAGTATGGGAAATAGTTCCCAGACCAAAGAGTAAAGATGTGGTGTCCTCCAAATGGCTCTTCAAAATAAAACATGTTGTTGATGGAAGTATTGAGAAGTATAAAGAAATATTTGTAGCTCATGGATTTTCTCAAAAAGAAGGCATTGACTATGAAGAGACATTCGCTCCTGTAGCCAGATACACTTCGATCATAACCATCATAGCTCTTGCAGCTAAGATGAAGTGGAAGTTGCACCAGATGGATGTAAAGATAGCTTTCCTAAATGGTGTCATCGAAGAGGAATTGTATATAGAGAAACCTCAAGGATATGAAGTTGTAGATAGGAAGTCTCATGTATGCAGGTTGAAGAAAGCATTGTACGGATTGAAGCAAGCTCCTAGAGCTTGGTATGGCATAATAGACAACTTTTTGACAAGCTTGGGCTTTACCAAGAGTAAAGAAGATTATAACCTCTACTTCAAGGTTATGAACGATGAGCTAGTGATACTACTGCTATATGTGGATGACTTATTCTTAACTGGAGAAGAAAATCTCATCACTGAATATACGAAAAGAGTTGCTTCAGAACTTGAGATGAAAGACCTTGGCTTAATGCACTATTTCTTAGGTCTTGAGGTATGACAGAGTCCAGAGAGGATCTTCCTTAACCAAGGGAATTATGTAGTCGAAATCTTGAAGAGATTCGACATGTTAGAGTGTAAGCCCATGAATACACCCATGGAAACGAAGTTGAAGCTGCTGGTCGATACTTCGTCAGAATTGATTGATGCCACACTGTACAGACAAATTATTGGATCGTTGATGTACATGATGAACACTAGACCAGACATTTGTTTTTCTGTGAACACCTTGAGTCAATTTTTGGTAGAACCCAGACATGTTCACCTAGTGGCTGCAAAACATGTGATGAGGTACCTTAAGGGTACAATAGATTGTGGTCTCAGCTATGACAGAGATCACGATTTCACATCGAGTGGATATACTGATGCATATTGGGCAGGAAGTGTTTCTGACAGGAAAAGCACTTCAGGATGTTGTTTTAGTTTGGGATCAGCCATGATCTCATGGCAGAGTAGAAAGCAATCCAACATTGCTCTCAGCACAACGGAAGTAGAATACATTGTTACATGTTCTGCCAACTGTGAAGCTATATGGCTTTGAAAGTTGTTGACCAGTCTATTTGACCTAGAGATGGAAGCAACCATGATCCTATGTGACGACCAGAGCTGCATAAAGATGATAGAGAATATTGTGTTCCATGATAGGTCGAAGCACATAGAGATCTGATGTCATTACATCTGTGACATGGTGCAGAGAGGAGCCTTAAAGCTCTAGTACGTTAGCACGGATGAATAGGTTG
Organism: Picea engelmannii; assembly: GCA_009831015.1. Classification (NCBI taxonomy): domain Eukaryota; kingdom Viridiplantae; phylum Streptophyta; class Pinopsida; order Pinales; family Pinaceae; genus Picea; species Picea engelmannii. The sequence goes on along the minus strand of ML779005.1, from coordinate 278,763 downwards.
TTGATGTGTTGACCAAGCCTCTATCTTGTGTAAAGTTTGAGCACTTTTGATATAAGCTTGGTATAGTCCGAAAGGACGTTCCTTGAAAGGGGGAGTAGTTGTTGTGATGAGACATCTCTTGTTTCCAGCTTTAGTGCTTTGACGTAAAGCAAGAAGATGTGATGAGACTAGTACTGTGCTTTCAAGTTGACATCTGTGAAGTAAAGATAGTCTAGTATCTTTCTTCCATCCTGATGGTTGTGACGTAAAACAAGAAGATGTGATGAGCCTAGTTCCATGCTTCTGGCTTGACAACTATGACGTAAATCTAGTCTAGTATCTTGCTTCCAACCTGATGGTTGTGACGTAAAGCAAGACGATGAGATGAGACTAGCACTGAGCTTTCGGCTTGACATCTGTGACGTAAAGCCAGTCTAGTATCCTGCTTCCATCTTGATTGTTGTGACGTCAAGCAGGATGAGTTTCTTGCTTCCATCTTGACTGTTGTGACGTAAAGCAAGACTATGAGATCAGACTATAATTGTGCTTCCAGCTTGACAACTGTGGTGTAAAGCTGGTCTAGTATCCTGCTTCCAGCTTGATTGCTGTGATGTAAAGCAAGATGAGTTTCTTGCTTCCAACTTGATTGTTGTGACGTAAAGCAAGATGAGCACTGTGCTTCCAGCCTTACAGCTATGACATAAAGCTAGTCCTGTATTATGATGAGCCAACCTCATGTTGTGATGATGATGATGTATCAGTTTTATACTAGTACATATTGATGCAGATGATGATTGCATTCCTTTGAGAATGACGATGTTGTCGATGAAGAAAACTTCCGATGATTTATAGATACGTCAGTCCGTGTTCTAATATGATATTGATGATGTTGTCCTCTCACCCACTTGATGTTGTTGATGATGTTGTCCTCTCTCTCTCACCTGATGTTGTTGAAGAATACCCTTCTTGTTAAGGGGGAGTGTTGAAATAATGTAACTGCAAAGTGTATTCTTATTATTATTTGATATATTATTCATTGGATCAATCCCCATTATGGATTGATCATGTCGGTTATTGTAAAAGGACCAAATCCCCTTTTGCAGATTGGTCATAATGTAATTGTAACAGGCAAAAGAAGAAGTCGGCCCCATAATATATTTAAGAGGCCCTAGAATATAATAAAGGTGGTTATAACCACCCAGTTTGAGAAGTCGGCCCTACCAGTGAAGAGACACTTCACACATGCCAGATTTGTATAAATAAGGAGGCTAGCGCCTCACTTAGACACACACCTCATTTGCTCAGTGAGAGACAAGTTTCGGAATTGCAGTTGGAGAAGAGAGAGAGAGAGAGAGAGAGAGAGTGGCACATATTTTGGGAGAGGATCTTTGTTATTAGCTTGAGTTATCTCTTAGCATTGTATTGGCTATCTATAATAAGGAATTTTTGCTGGGTTTTCTTCCCCTAGAGGGTTTCCCAGGATAAATGTTGTGTCTCTTGTGATTGTGTATTTCTCAGTGATCTTGTGTTATGCTATTGTTATCTATTGAAATGAAAAGAACTATAATAATGGCTTAAACATTAACAAGAACCACCTCAATTCTAAGCACAACAATTGCCATAGTGATTTCAAATCCATTGTGATAGGTGAAGCGTATGCATTCAATTGAAGCCATTTCAATTTTGAAATCAAGTTAGCCTCCAACGACTCTAACATCAACAGTTGTTGTTCTCAATGAGAAAACATTGAAAATTTTGGTTGGATTAATTATATAGATGAGGAAATTAGAGATATAATGGTCATATATCCTTCCTTTAAAGAGGCTCTATTGACATGGAATTTTGATCCTTGTCAACCCCATAGGTTCATCAAGCTAAGGCACCCAATTAACACTAACACTTTTGAAGGTGAACCCTTCATTTTGTGTTACCAATTACTATATCCATGTTAAAATGATATTTAACAATGCTCTCTAATCTAATAAGAAGAATGGAGATGGAAAATGAAAGCGTAAACTAAACTACATCATAGTACTAGTAGCAAAGAGACAAAGAACTAGAAATCAAACATTATAGATAAATACAACTATGAGAATAGTCCACAACAATTTCCTAGTTAAAATTTTAAACTTGCTATGAAGTGAAATTGTTCAAAACCTTGAAAATTCCCATTATCACACAACCAATATGGAAATGAAAGACGATTAAAGATAAAATAGAAGAGAGACTAGTCCACAACAAAAGTTTATGCTTGATCAACGATTCAAAGTATTGAGAAATAGTTTATGGACATAATGAAGATCCTTGTTTCGACAACAAAGTTAGTAATTTAAAATACAATAAGCTAAGGTAATTGCATGATAAAATAGTCTACATGATACAACTCCATAAACTTACAAGATACATATCACACATCTATAAAGAGAATAATATACTATTACTTCAATGCCTTAGTTTTTATTCACCATAGATAACATGTGCCTCCCTTCCCTAAGAAGACAACTCACAATGAAGAAATGAGAACCTCTTGCTTAATGATAATGGTCCTATCGAAACCCAAGCCTATGGCTCATGGATTTCTAATTCTCCAACCCTTCATTGACCAAATAGACTCTTTGTTTCCTCAATGTTGGAACTATTTGGATAGCAGGTTCATCTCACTATGGATTTTCTAGAGACATTTAGTCAATTAGGAAAGTCAATTGAAAGGTTGATTAGTCAATTAGACCCACCAAAGGTGGTCCTGACTCAGTCAACTAGTGTATAGTTTAAAATGTTCGAGATTTAAGTGTGACTAAGGTGATTAAAGTTGATTGTGTCTTCCTCATTCAAAGTAAGTCAGTTATACTTTGGGTTACATATATATGATGTTATGGATCAACTTATCATGGTGATTTATGGAATTTTTTGTGTTAACCATTAGATGTTGAGCTATTCTCACTTATGCTTCAATGTTGTAATGATGTATTTATACAACACATATTCTTGGAATTTGTTATTCACTTTTGTAATTCCTCGATTCTCCAATACTAAAATATCTTGGCTCTCCAAGAATTTCATCTTACTACCTTTGTAACTCTCTAGTTTGACTATTCAAATAAACATTTAGCTTATGAACAAGATATGTTCAATAAAACTCAATAATACAAATATGTGTGCTTTGACCATTGAGACTTAAAGACAAATCATTTGATGCCTCGTCCATGCTTTAGCATGTTCACTTAAACACTTAGACTTTGGCAAGAGAAGCTTGAATGCTTCATCCAACTCACAACCTTACAACTTGATAAGGTAATCTTTGTTTTTTATATTTGTCTACACTTTTATTGAGCTTGAATGAAAGCAATGAATTGATGATGATTTCTTCCTCTTGCTATCTACAACTCTAGAACTTTGTTTAAAGTGAATAGTTTTCAATCATCAAAGAATCTCTAGCACCAAGTATTATGTCTTTATTCTTCTTCATTTCTTCAATAATGTGCTACATTCCTATATATACACAACCCTCCATTAAAAATTCTAAAACATTCTTAAGCTTTAAAATGAACTATGAATAGTAATCAATCTATGAGAGGGAAAAGACAAGAGATTACCTTGGATTCCAATAAAATTAATGGAGAAGTTTGAAGATTAAATCCCAAAGAAACAAATGAAGTTATTTAATCATAACACTCCTTTGTTTTGAAAGTGTGTAGGGATAATTTTAAAAGTGTGTAGGGATAATTTATAATGAATGAGAATGAATGTAAATAAGGAATGACGATGAGGGGTGTTAAGTACCAATACTGAATACAAAATCACCACAATAGATATACAAGAAAAATATGCAAAATCTTCTTTATTACTATCAAACCCTTAGGGTAGGGCAACACCGTACAATGGATCCTATTATGGAAGGGATCCTCTCCTGTTCACTTGCCTCTTCGAGGGGGCATCCTCCTATTGAGCTACTGCTCCAAATACAATACTTCTTTTCATATCTCATTACATTGCTTGAACCCCTTTATATAGTGCTATCATCTCCTAAGAACATTCTAGAGGAGGAATCTTCTAGAAGTAGAACCTTCTATGAATCCCTCTTACATTAATTATATCTAATTACCCATTTATTATATCTAACTACCATAGTGGGTCTTATTTAATAATATAGTGGACCTAGTCCACTTTACATTGAATGACCTCTACTATTATCACTATGGGCCCTCTAGGCCCCCCCACTACCTCTCTAGCTACCTTACAAGAGGAAACATTTTTTTCTTGTAACCAAACTATCCCTTGCACTTAACCATTCATATGAAAAACTAACTAAAAAAACTAGTGATTAAAAATTTCTGTCAACACCCCTGTTACAATTGAAGTACACTATTTATTTAATTAATGGGAACATGGACAACCATGCAGCCTTATATTTCATGAGTTTAAATCTAAGAGGAATCCAACAAATTTACCCAAATTCAAACAAATCAAATTCAGCGTAATTTTATGAAAAAAATAGTCCAAAATCCTGAAAGGGACATGCCATGCTTTCGAGACCTCCTTGGCCTACACATAATAGCATCTATTAAAAGGAAATACTTTCATTAAAAAACAAGCAAACATACATTTAAGATCAAAGGCATATGGGAGAGGAACTTACTTGATTTGAAAAAAACAAAGAAATTCACCTCTTACCATTCATGCTTGGTTGCTTACAAAGTAGCCTAGTATTGAAATTCTCACTCATCAATGGATTTCAAATTATATTCAATGCATTGAAATTATCCATCACTAAATAAAATATTAATGTTATTAAAAAATATGTGCATGTAATTACCAAGCTTATTCTAACATACAATATTTTGAATGAATATTTTAACACGAGATTATAAAATATTCATCGAAGTAAAACAAGGAAAATGAATTAAGATTGACTTGCAATGTACATGAAACAATCATCCAAACCATCAAATGAATAACCAAGAATTTGCAGTGAAACTTTTATGCAACATGAGATTACTTAATATAAACTCAAGTGTGGAAGATCTTTGCCAATAAAAGCAACATTTAATAAATGAAGCAAAGTGTCATATGTGATCATTTACACCTATTCTTCTTTCAACAATGAAAAATAATTTTATGGTTGTAGCATCTCATTCACCATTGTTTTTCCATGCCCAACCATCATCCAAGTTCTTCCCACAAGTCCTAAGTTACCTCGAGGATCTTAAAAACAAGCAAAACATAAAAAAATGCATAGAATTAATGAACATTTGGAGAGAAGATAGATTATGAAGTTATGAACAATTTTTCCTTCTAGGGGACAATGATATTCTTCTATTATACAAGATGAAATGGCACAATGGGAATTGTGCCAAAAGCAAAAGTACCCAGAATTTGATGAAATTTGGTGGGATGTCATATTTCAACTTATGATCACTTTTCTAATTTGGGGAAAATCAAAATTCATCTTTACTAAAACTCAAATTGATTGTTTTGGGATGTGTGCCAAAAAATCTAATTTAATCAAAATGAAATGAAATTTTGTAGGAATCTTGGTGGGTGAATCCATAAAGATGGATAATGCTTTTTAGTGAAATGTGGCAATGAAAATTTGACATTTTACATCATTTTTAAATTGAAGCCTTGTGAATTTTGACGTGCAATAGAAAAACTAATTTGTAGGGAGTTTTGTTAGTTTTCTAATGCTATTTTCTTCAAAAAAATATTAATGTCATTTAATGTGTCAAATTTTCATTTAATTAAATACTTGTCCTTGCAACTTTCGAGAAAAGTTAACAAGTGACTTTTGTTCCCATCAACTAATGCTATGTTCAATGTATAATTTTGAAAAACAAAATATATGAGCACAATCTACATAGAATGTAGTAGATCCCACTTTTTTTTGGAAAAAATTATATTTCATTATTTTTTGAATCCAACCAAATAATATTTGAATCCCATTGTATACACCTCTGTGTTCCTGTCAACTTTTTTCCCACTATTTACATAAATTGAAGAATAAAAAATACCCCTTTGAAGAGGAGACATTCATGGGGATCCCACATTTTTTATAATTTTTGGTTGTGTAGTTTTTATGCTACTAATTTTTCTTAGAATGCCTTTGGAACTATGGAAAAATAATTTAAGTGTAATTTTTAAAAGAAAATAAATGAAAAATTCAGTATGAAATCAAAACTATGAAAATGGTATGCCATTGGATAGAGGATTCATTCAGGAACCCACAGACATCAACTCCACCGCCTAAGATAAAAGAGATAAATGGGTTTCACCCCCTAGAAGTTACAAATACATAAAATCATGTAGTAAGGGAGCTAGATTTCTGAATTTTAAACCCTTGATCAAGCAATTTAACTCAATCAAGGGTTTTTATAAAGCTTGATCGAGGGCTTAACAAAAATTTTCAAAATACCCCAATTAAGGGCTAATTAAACACTCGATCGAAGTCCTTGTGGGTTAATAAAATTAGCTCAATTGAGGTCCTTGTGGGTTAATAAAAGTAGCTCGATTGACGATTTCCTTAACACCTCAATTGAGGGTTTGTCAAGAACCCTCGATCAAGGGATTATTTAAGTGATCGACCAAGCGCTTAAAATTACCTTGATTGAGGGTATGAAAAACAATTTCTTCATTCTCTCCCTTGCCAAAACCTGTTACCTAACTTCATGGATTCACCTTGGTATTGATATCCTGAGAAATTTTCCCTCCTATAGAAATGTGTGATTCGACCTCCTTTCCCTACCTTATAGTCATCCATTCAATGCTCACAAGTCTTGGACCTCAAATATACATGTATGCACCCAAAACTGTTTCAAGAGAAAAAAATGCATTTCATGAGAAAGAAATGGTTGTAGAATACCATAAAAATCCATTCTTAAAGCTTTAAAACAACTATGGATGCCTTCATGTGACACACATTAACTTTGGGCTCCAGTGTGCTCAACCCACACGAGAAAATGAATTCCCAAATCCATTTTGACCAACCCACAAGAGCAACAAGCTCTTGAATTCACTAAACTATAGTCATGAAGATTCATGGTTGTACCAACTCCAAAAATGCACGAAGGAAGAAAAATAATGAAGGAATAAGCCTTGGGTAAGATTTAAAAGCAATGAGAAACCCAAAAGGTCCCCTCATTTCTCTCTTACCCAAATTAATCAAACATATGCACATATAATTGTTAGTTAATGAAAAAATGCATTAATATTTATCCTCCTTCGAATATTAATGCATTCATGAAAATCTAAGCATATATTAACTACATTTTTAATGTTAATGTTATATGCATTTATTACCAAGTATGTGCACATTATTCTCTTTATTTGGAATACATTTAATGTTGATGTGATGCAAAGATTATTTTTTATATCTAAACTCAAATACCAACACAAGAAGATTTATGTAACTAAGTTCCATTCATCACCATTGTAGCTAAAATGAAGGTTGGTTAAGTTTAAGAAAAAAGTAAACACCAAGAACATAGTGAACCACCATAAGTTAATCATCCATCGAGGTATCTCCATGAAATCAACGAATCATAATAAGGGAGGGTCCCCATGCCCAAGGGTAAGGGTATGGGTTCTATTGAGGGGTCAATAGATAGAAACATGTTGGACATTCCCAAGAGTCCTTTGATAAGCATCACCAAGCAATGAATAAGAGGTGAAAGAAAACTTATATTCCTTTCATAAAACCAAAGTAATGGGATATACTAAAACTTTTCAAATACTTGCCCTATAATGGAATCAATGAATACTCTTATGAACCAGCTTGGTGAACTCAACAACACTACATTAAAGAATTTTTTTATGAAACTTATTAACCATAGTGTGTGTCATTGATCTAGCTTATTTTCATGATTTGAGGGCATAATTTAGATTCTGGTTATGTAAAGTTTCCCAAGCATAGGATAGATTTACTTGACTACCAATAAGCATACATAGCCCCAATGAAGTCACCATTACATCACAGACCTTTCTCTATTGTTAGCTAGACATCAATAGCCCAAATAGGGGTTATCTACATATCTCTACTTTGTCTTAACCAAGGAAAATTTTAGGGGTGAAATTAGGGGTGTTTGAAAATTCAAATGGATAATTTTTTTGTATAGAAAGGGTTTTCTATTGTTAGCACACCATTTATTAAAAAATATTAGCTAGAAAATAGTTATCCAACCCATATTTATAAGGGAGAGCACAAAAAAACCATTTTCACGCTCTAAAATTCGAATTGAAGCCTTCATTCACCACGATTTCCAAGAATGGAGGCTTTTAGGAGTGACTTTGCCCTCTAACTTCTTGTAAACCGGGCTTACAGTTGCATTCACCCCCTATTTGTGAATTCAAGGTATTTTTTACTCTGAAATCACCCACATTTCATGGAATCGTGGATGATGGGGAACTATTTTGTCTCTATATAATACCTACCCCTAGTTTACTAAACGACCACCCACCTGAAATTTGAATATGCATGCATGATTTGGTACGCTCTATATCTCATAATTATAGACTGTGCACCCTGTATGATAATGTTTTTGGTTTCTATCAAGAGAATTTGAGTCTTATTCAGGTATATGATCATTACTTTTTTTTTTTCTCTTTTTATGAGCTTTCCTATTTTAAATTTTAATGGTCTCTGTACTTTTTCTATATAAGGGTGCATTTCTAATAAATATTTTCTCTCTTAAGGTTTGATAAACATTTTTCCTCTTAGGGAAGTATAGGCGGGAAATTAGTAATGATCCAATATCAAAATAGCGATGAACCCAATGGAACTTTAAGCCCCAACTAGTCATCCCCTGACAAAGTAAATCCAATTGTGATTGAATAGAAATAAACATGTGAGAGTGATCTGAAAATAGGGGGCTGACTTGTTTTGCTATGCAAGCACCCTCTACTCCATTAAAATAAACTTTTCAGGACCTTGCTCAATGTCTTAGTTATGCAAGAGGAAATATGTGTCAAGTTCATGCTTCTTTTAAATGTTTATGTGTGAGGAAATTTTCCTTAAAATGGTTAAATATGTATTTTAAATAAATACACAACAAACACAACTTGCAGCAAATAAACCATCAAACTCACAACAATAACAAGATGATAAAGGAGTTCACCCCCAACTGGGCTACATCTCCTTGAGCCTCCTTCAATGGACTTGGCTCTTTGGGATTAGTTTGTCAAATATTCTTTAACAAGATGCTTCTCAACTCCAATGGATTTTCTGACTGTACCATTGGGTTCAGAATACATAAAAACCCCAAAAATGACTAATAGAACTCTGAAAACGGATCTTGGCTCATCCGGGCATGACCTCTTCTACATGTGGCCTTGAGCGTCCCTGAGCTTCCTTGTGGCAAACACACTTGTAAAAGTCCTCAAATTCCTTTGAAACCTATCCCAATGTGTTCAGAGCATAACAATTAGCCAAAAATGACTATTTAGTCACATAAAATAGACTTGGCCTCATCTGAGCATGGCCTCAATCAATGAGGGCTTCAAGCTCCCTGGAGCTCTCTGAAACTTCAATGGTGAAAAACCTACAAAATAAGTCTTCAAGTGCCTTTCTAAAATAGTGCCAATGGATTCAGAATGTCCAAAAACCCCAAGCTGGGCTTTTTCAGCACCTCATTTAGCCAAAAAATGAAGAAGATAGGCCTCCTGCCATTTCCCTCCTTCAAGCTTGTTGTCTCTGGTTCGCCAAAACACACCTTTGTACGTCCAACCTAGCACACGTGCTCAATCTCGTGCTAAAACCTAGCACTGAGCGCAACCGCATAACGGTGCAAACAGTAGGACGGTTAGGGCATGCCCAGCCCCTAACCACCAAAACCGTGGACATATGGGTCCATGTGACCGTGCGCATATACAAAAAGGCTAAAACCCAAATCGAATGGTTATGCACCAAGTGTCGGCGCGTTTTAAAACTCCTGCGCACAAAAAACCGTCGGTCATATGTAATGTTAACACAACCGCAGGCTAACCATTTGAAAATGTGTTTGAAACCCGCGCGCATTCTCCATGTGACAAAGGGTCACATGTTAAAACACATAAAATCGGGGGCTGCGACTAAGCCCCAACCCAACCCCCGTGCCAAACCACACATAAATCAAATTCAAATAGATTAAAACTCACATATATAATAAGTACTAATGCGTGGGCTATTGGTAGCCCACGCCGTGTGAAGGCGCTCCATTAAGGCGGGAGGTCCGGGGTTCGACCCCCACGGACTCCATATAATTTTATAACCAAACCAAAAAAATGGGGTGCCACGTGGAAGCCCATGACTGGGCCACATGGCACCAAACCATTCACCACAATGATTCCACGTGTCAGTAGACTATTCGTCCACATGTCCTACCAACAATGCCTGCCACGTCAACTGCCACCTCATCGTACAGACATGCCACATCATCGTACGACCTCTGCCATGTCAACTGCCACCTCAACGTACGAACATGCCACATCATCGTACGACCTCTGCCACGTCAGCATCCGTACAAACTGTACAATCAACACATTTTTTTTTGCCTATTTGACGATTCAAACAGAACGTGATATCTCACTCATCCGACGTCCGTTTGAACCCAAACGAGTTGCATTGGGTTCGTGACGAAGAGGGCTACGCACCCGTTCGATTTGAGGTAATTCCGAGAACTTTTATTTTTGAACAAAATTTTTACCCCTGGTCCAGATTCTGATCAGAGAGACTGAAAAATATTCAACCAACAACAAATATCACACATAACATATGCACCAAATGTAACCTGGAAAACCCAAACTGGGAAAAACCAGCTAATAGATCTATTAGTCCTGTTATAGCACAAGTTGTAAGTTGGGAAAAGCCCGACCCAACCACAAAATCATGTGCTACAACTATGGGACACTACACCCAATGTCACCTCGATGTAGGTCCCACACTTGGGGGGTGTTATAGCCCTAAAATTCCCTACTTATGCATACATGGCATTGGCCTTTCTACTTGCACAATTTTCCAAATCACTACTGAGAAAATCTATTTAAAAATCCATTTTGTGGAGCATGTACGCGCCTTGCTGCACTACTGCCCGCATACATACACTTGTTACATGATAGATAGCCTGTGTACATACGCTAGTTGCATACTAAACAACCCACGTTTACCTCCAAAAGTTGAAAAAAATAAGAAGTTGCAAGGAATTCGACGGAATTAACGGGCTATTGGAGGTTTCTCAACCATTTCACCTGCTATATCTCGTCCCCAAACCGAATAACTATCCTTTTGTCATATAAAAGGAGGTCTTGGATTCTCATTCCAACATCAAGCATTAGGACGGTGAAACTCTGCCCAAATCCCTTTTCCCTCCTTGCCCAAGTATTTCCAACCCTTCTGAGTTCTTGTCTCAACATTCCCTATTTATCCTTTCCTCCTATACAATCCCTTCCCTTCCCTTGAAGTGATCCACTGATTGTGAGAGAAAGAATTGGGATAAGTGCACTTGGATAAACATCAAGAGGATCCTGGACCAGGTTCGCAGGAGCATCAACCTACAAAGCTTGTAATTTCCAATCTTTGAATATTGAATAAAATAATCTTTTTCCCATCCCAAATAATGTATTTATGTATTTCATTTGATTTATGAATAATGATTTATATCTAACCCTAATTGAAGAGTAGAAATAAAATGTTTGTAGCGTTGTTTGCCTAAGTACTCTTGCAGGTCATCTTTGGGAGGAGACTTGCAGCCTGGGAACCTACAAAGTTGGAGGTGGTCTACATTGAACGTTGGACTAAAGGTACTGCTTCTGATCCACCTTTCTGTTTCTTTATGTTCATATTTTTGGTGTGTTTGGGCTAGTTTAGGAATTAGATTGTCTTTTAAGGGAGTTCATAGCTTTGTCTATACTTAGAACCCTTGTATAGTTATAGGGGGATTTTCTCGCTAGCAGAATTGGTGACTCCACTAGGGAGTTTCTCTAGGGTTTTCGAGGGAGGTTTTTGGGTTTTTATTGGCTTCTTTATTTCCTTTTGAGTTTTATCAAGTTCACTAAGTATTTTAAGGGTCTATGGTCACCTACAAGGTTCCTACCGGTTTTTCCCTACCCAGTTAGTCTACCTAGTATTTTTCTTTTTGAGAAATCCTAGAGGTGTACGTGCTCTGCTTTGGCTCAGCCCATGCACATATGCCCTCTGCATAGTAGACATCTCGTGTACATATGTAGGCTATTAGTGCACAACCCATGTCTTTGTGTTAAGAAAGTGTTTAAAAAAAAAGGAGGTCCTTCTCTTTCCTGATAGAAGTATAGGCTTCTTAGGGATTTCTTGGACCTTCCAGAGTCTTTGTTTTTTGCCTTAGCTTAGGTTAAAGATTCGTTTAACTTGTTTTCTTGTATTTATTTTGTTTTCCCTAGAGGTTTAGAGTGAACTTTCAAGTTTTAGACCCTCCTTTGGTTTCTTTTTGAATCCCTACGTTTACACAGTTGTCTTAGGGTCTCTGTCAATCTTGGATTTTGTTTTCTCTTTTTTCCTGTTTCTTGCTTTGAAAAACAAAAAATATTTTTACTTTAGTTTTTCTTTTTAAATTAGTCCAAAAAATAAAAAAAGAATTTATTTTCTTGCATTTGGTTTGGTAAAGTAGCCTAGGTTGTTTGTTTGCAGAAGAAAGGAATCTCAATTTCAAAGTTCTTTCTTGCTTTCCTGAAATATAAGTAGTTTTGCTTAGTTAAACGAAAGCACTTTTTAGGAAACTTTAATTTATAAGATCTTGAAATGTTAATTTGAAAATTTGAATGTTACAAAGAGTTTTACAAGCTTTGCTTTGATTTCGAAGTATCTTTTTGCTTTCAAATTCTCTAAAATTCTCTTCCTTTTTTCTTCTCTTCGAAACACCATTAGTTGCACAACCACATCCTTTGTGTAAATCAAGCCTTAAAATTAATGCTTAAATTAAAATATATTAGACTTTTTGTTTGTAGAGTTCACCTACTAGTTTAGGATTTTAGGGCCTTGAAATAGGTGTGAAGAGGAAACTCTTCAAGGCCATTTAAAACAAACATTGGAGTCTGATATAGGGAGTGTCTTAAGTCCAACGTCGTAATGGTTAGTCAGGACCCCCCTCTAACACATGGGATAAACACGAGGCCATGTGAGGAAAGGTAGAGGAGATAACCCCTCCAAAGCCAGACCAAACGTAGTGGGGATTGTATATTGAGGGTCTTTCTCAGGAACAATATTGATCGCATTTGCCTACAGAGCTTCGTGGACCTCAAATCCTTTCGAGATCCTCAGTTGTCTTCCAGACCAATTGCTATAGGCACCCTTGAAGGGCTTCAAACTTGTTATCCTACTCATTACAATCTGCCCTACTGTCGACTGTACCCGCCTAGTGACTGGCTGTGAACTGGAAACTTAGTTGCCTATATTTTACAGACTTACACAAGTGACTGCGGGGGTATACTGTGGTACCTAGGGAAGATGTTGGATCGCACTTCGTAGAGTATACCCAAAGGGTGCTTCCATGTTCGAGTTTCACTTACACCAGTTAGTTTCTCTAGTGTCAATTGGCGTAACTGTCCTTCCCACTAGTTAGTCAACTGCTTGATTGATATTTAGGAAACTTTTAGAGTGTGCTCTGCGCTAACCAAACCTTACTGTGTTGGTTGATCATTTCACAAAGTGGAAGATCAACAACTTTGTCGGTCACGAAGGCTTCAGGGCCTATCGCTGGTTACTTTGGAGCCACCTTCGCCACCGTTGAGGCGAAGACTTGATCAAAAAGTATCGTTTGAAGCAACTAGGACACCAAAAACTATACCCGAACCTGCTCTAAGAGGAGACTTTCTGACACCAGAGGAATCTATCATTTATGACCTCAATACCAAAGGCTTCATGCCAACAAATCCTTCGATCACTGACCTATCGACACCTCTTTTAATTCAGATAGTCCCCCCCTGAGGTGACTTATCCTAAACACCAGTTCATTCAGCAAGCGGTGATGGAATAAAACATTGCTACTTCGTTTGTGACTCCCCGTACTCTCGATATGGATATCACTAGAGGGGGAATTGTACCTCCTCCCCCACCTTCGCCTATCAGGACCACATATATCCTGACACCCACAAATTCAGGCAGTGGATCGGTTTGTTTAACAGTTCCGACCACTGTTTCATTCACTCAAAACGTGACAGGTGCTCTCTTCTCATACGGGATTTTTGACTTTGACACCAATTCAATCCTTACTTACTCTACTTTATAGACCATGGGTCTGGGGGCAGGGAGCTCTAATGCTCCCTTGCAAGGATCAGTTGTGGGAACTATTGCTCCTTTTAATGCTATTCCTTACAATGGGGGTCATATACCTCCTCCGTCCCCTTTGCTCGGTGGCACATTTCAACAGCCAATCGGGTCTAATGCTAATTATAGCTTTTTTAGTGGAGGCAGTTTGAGACATTCATCCTACACAACACTAGTGGGATCTATGTCGTTCTCTTTGTTTGGTGTGTTTTGGAACAACGCTTTTTCTTCGGTTGCTTTCCCGATTGGGGGAAACCTCATCTTTGGTTAAAAGAACCCGGTGCAAGTTATCATTCCTTCACAGGGAGCGACAACTGGAGTATTATCCACACAAGGTCTTTGGAATCCTTGGTAGGGCTCGTTTCCCTCACATGGGATGTCGGTTGGGGGCAACCCCTTCCATACTTAATGGAACTCCGGACAAGTTTCTGTACCTATTCCAGGAGGATCGGTTGGGGGCATCCCCAACCAAGGTCCTTGGAATGCTTCACAGGGAGCAATCCCTGCGCAAGTTATGTCGTCTAACTTTGGGGGTCATCTGATGATGCAAAAACACACACAATTTCCTTTTGCTGGTCAAGGCCATGGTGTCTGCCAAAACCCTGGCCATCAGTCCAAATTTTCCTTGCAACCTGGTGACTGTCAAAATCCAATGCCCTCTTTTCCTGTAAATACTCTGCAACCAAATCTACCCTTTCTGGAAACCCTTCATTTACCAAACTTGTCGATATTATTAAATGACCCGATATGACATGATCTGCATTGGCCCCCCATGTCGACTAAGTTTCCTTTTGACATTCCTAAATTTGAAGGCAAGCCTGGAAAAGATACAAGTGATCATGTGACTACCTTTCACTTGTGGTGTTCATCGAAGTCATTGAAAGATGACTCTGTTCAGTTTCACCTTTTCGAATGCACTCTTATAGGGGGTGCAACAAAGTGGTATATCGATCTCGACAACTCGAAGTACTCTTACTTTAATGACCCGACGATGGTTTTCTTGAACCATTTTCAATTGCTAGTGAGATATGATGTTGTCACTGAGTTGCTGGACAACTTCAAGTAGACTAAGGTTGACCACATATCGGATCATATCCGAGAGTGGAGAAGTATAAAGAGTTTGAATAAAGTGAAGGTCCCTCCTGCATTCTTGATTGGGTGGTTCTTGAAGTCTTTGGTTCTTTATGTGTACAGAGACATAGCAACATCCAATGTGTTTTATGAGGAGGAGGATATTAAGAGAAACCAACATCTAGAACTGATTTAATGCCAGTCTGGCATGCTTTACGAGACCTTACCTGATGCGCCACAGTCTAATATTAATAAGGTCAAACAAAAGTCTGGGGCCCACGTTGATGGCATAGTGGGCTCAACACAAAGCAAGTCGACGGATTTGTTGTCGAATCAGTTATAGAAATTGTTGATACAACAGAATGTGGCCAACCAGACTCTTAGTTTGGATTCCCCCACTACCTAGATGTCAGATATACACAGTGTGCAATCGCCAACTCCCAAGGCCAACCAACAGATCGAGGGAAAGAAAAAACAGAGAAACAAGAAGGGTAAAAAGGATAAAAAGGTTGCTAACAATGTTGGTGAGGGAAAAACTAAGAAGAGGAAGGTGAAGTATCTGTGTAAAATTTGCACAGATGAAAACTTAACTCACATGTGCCCTCAGCTTGCAGAAGCCTAGAAGCTACTAGCACAACAACAACCTGTTGTGTTGACAAACCCTTTTCCACAAGGAAAAAATCTGGCTCAGGATTCTACATCCACGAGCGTGACTAGGGGCAGTCAAGGACCCCCTGTGCCTACTTCTAACAACCCAACCATGAACATTTACATGATGAAAATCAATGCTCATTTATCAACCAGGTATCATGACTATGGTACACTAGAATCTGTTGAGAAGGGAAAGGAAGCTTCCAACCCATTGAATCCTCTTCCAAGTGAGAAGATAGTGGGTGAGACAATGACTCACATTTAAGAAGGCTTCCTATAACCCAAACATGAGGGCCGCTCAGAACTACTCTGTTGTGGAGGATCTGGTAGAGACCCCTTATGCAATGTCTACTCTGTAGGTTCTCCAGAGTTTCCCCTCACAAAGAAAATCTTTGTTGTCCACCTTGGGAACGACAAAGACTAGTAGCTGAGGAACGATCGTTTTCGATCCAATTGACCTTAAACCTCATTTTCCTCACCACATCGCCTTTCAAATAGAAGTGGCATACAACACTAAATCGTTGACACTAAACATTTTCCATATGGTGGTTGATGAGGGTGCCTCGACTTGCATGATTTCGTTGGCATGTTGGAAGGCCATTGGCCAGTCTGAGTTGTATCCTTCGCTTACGTTGCTTACGGATTTTTATGGTCAATCACTTAGACCACACAGTATAATTCCTTCTTTCCCCGTGCAGTTAGGGGGTAAAACTCTATGCGTCGAAGTTGAAGTAGTCGATGCGCCTCTCGACTACAATATTTTGTTAGGATGAACTTGGACTTACGCGATGCATGTGGTAGTTTCCACTTTTTTTGGGTCTTATGATTTCTGCATGAGGGTTGAATTGTAACCATCGACCAATTTTCATTCTCTCATCCCGACTGTTCATCGGGGGCTTCCACGGTCCCGATGGTTGATAACCCACAACCTCACACTGTCAACTTAGGTGCCAAATTTTTTCCATCGTTGATGGTAACTTTTGATTATCCGTCGCCTTCAAATGATGTAATATTTTTATCGATTGTTCTCGACCAACCAAGGGCTGCAATTTTTCAAATGTCATCTTTTAAAATGAGCTACTTTCACGATTTGTGGACTTTACCTTCCCCATCAGCTTCGATGGAAGGAATAGGGCACCTTGGCATGGTAATGGCCTTATCCATGATTGAGGTTGCGTACAACATTGTTCAGCAAGACTTGACCAACCCTGATCTGGCTCCCTCACATGAGGTAGATATGGTTCTTGAGCCTATTTGGGCTTAGGATTCTCTCGCCGCCCAGTATCCTTTAGTCTTAGTCTTGCCCTCTAATGAGGCGATTCTAGAGGCAATGACTAGTCCCGGCAGACCTTGGGATGATCTGCATCATAGATCTTATTTTCTTCTCGATCTTAGGAGAATAGAGGTGAGAGATTTTGTTTTGACCATGAATGGAGATATCCCTTGTCCTATCAACCCTCTGGCCATGCACAGAGTTTATGCTAAGAGAAACATGGCAAGCATTTTGACAATGATTCCTATCAATATATCCAAAACCTCTGGCATCATGGATAATGTTTTCGTTGGAGCGGATTTCTCCCCAGAGGAGATTCAAATTTACACCGAGTTGTTTAAGGAGTTCCGCGATGCTTTTTCCTGGTCTTATGAGGAAATTCTAGGCATCTACCCACTAATTATCGAACACGAAATCATGAATTATCCTAATGTCAAACCGGTCTAACAAAAGCTTCATCCGATCAATCCTTGAAAAGCAGTGGCGATCAAGGAAGAAGTAGAGAAACTGCTCAAAGTTGGTTTCATATACCCCATAAATTGACAGAATGGGTATCAAACCTGGTTCCTATAAAAAAGAAACAGGGCACGATTGTCGTTTGTATAGATTTCAACGATTTGAAAAAGGCTTTCTTGAAAGAAAATTTTCCAACCCCATTTATTGATCAGATTGTCGATGAGTGTGCTGGTTGTGAAGTCTTTTATTTCATGGACGGTGTTTCAAGATATAATAAAATTCAAATCAAACCTGAGGACCAACATAAAATAGATTTTATTTGTCCTTGGGGTACCTTTGCATATCGAAAGATTCATTTTGGCCTGAAAAATGCTGGACCTCCATTTCAGCAGGCCATGTCGTTCACTTTTCATGACCTCAAACACATAGTCAAGGCATACCTTGAAGATCTAGCATCATCTTCTCGAAAGAGATCGGATCATCCCACCCATCTACGACTAATCTTTGAGCGATGTCACTACTATCAAATTCACTTGAATCCAAGCAAGTGCAAGTTTTTCATGAAGTCAGGTCATTTATTAGGTTTCATAGTGTCGAAAATAGGGATCATGGTCCATCCTATAAAGGTTGAGGTGATAGTTCAATTTCCTCCCCCGTGCACAATGCCCTAGCTTTAGAGCTTACAGGGAAAGCGGATTTTCTTCAGCGTTTTGTTGTTAATTATGCCGAGATCACTAAAGGGTTCATGCATCTTTTGAAAAAAGGGGTCCCATTCTATTGGGATGAAGCAGCTCAATGCTCCTTTGAAGCGTTGAAATGTGCCCTGACATCTGCCCCTTTACTCTGACCTCCTGATTATAATAGATATTTCTTGTTATATTTGGCTGTTGCGGAGTCGACCATCGGCATGGTCTTGGTTCAAGAGGATGACATGCTTGAAGAGCACATTATCTATTATCTTAGTCAAGGCCAGGTTGGATCGAAACTCAACTACTATCATGTTGAGAAACTTGCTTTGGAAGTTGTCCACGCTGTCCAATGGTTCCGTCACTATATATTGCTTTGCAAGACCACCGTTATTGCTATTGTCAACCCTTTCCAATATGTGTTAACACAGCATGTCATTGGCGGAGAGATTAGTAGATGGATAATTATCCTACAGGAGTTTGACTTGGATTTTGTCTTTGTAAAATCTAAAATGTCATTGTTCTTCGCCGAACTAATTTTGGAACTACCGGTCGAGTCCGGTGATATTATGCCCGAAGACTCACCTATCAAGGGAGATCTTTTTTCTAATTTCATCTTTGGACCCTTGGTATGGAGATATACTTGTGTATCTTCAGACTTTGAAGTGCCCCACTTCTGCTTATGATGAGCATCAATGAATTCAACACCAAGCACAAAACTATCTTATTCTCGATGACACTTTGTGTCGTCGGGGCTTAAATTGAATTCTTCGACGATGTCTCACCCATGAAGAAGCATAGATCATTTTGAACGAATGTCACACTGGAGCATGTGGTGGTCATTTGTCTGGGTTGGAAACAACCCAAAATATTCTACGGGCATGATACCTCTGGCCCTCACTAATCAAGGATTGTGTCGAGGCAGTCAAGAAGTTCCACCCATGCCATATCTTCTATTGAAATTTGCGGGCACACCCTGCTCCTATGTTTCCAGTCATTGTTGTCGGTCCTTTCACCAAGTGGGTGATTAATTTCACTACATGTCACTCAGATTCATCTAGAGGGCATCGTTACATCATCGCAACATTAAACTACTTCACTAAGTGGGTTGAAGCTATGCCGACGTTTAACAATGATGGAGAAACCGCTTCCCTTTACATTTTCAATCAGATAGTAGCGATATTCGGTATCCCGAAGGAAATCGTCACTAACCATGGCAGTCACTTCCAGAATAAAATGATGACTATATTAATGTCAAAGTTGGGGTTTAAATAGGATAATTCATCACCCTATTACCCGCAAGCGAATGGTCAGGTTGAAGCTGTGAATAAGTCTCTCAAGACTATTCTTCAGCGGATGATCAATTCAGATAAGTCTAATTGCATTTGATGTTATATTTGGTGTTGTGGGCCTACCAAAATTTTGTAAATACTGCCATCGTTTTTTCACCTTTTCAACTCGTCTACGAACTGGAAGCAGTCTTACCCATTGAGTGTCAGATCCCTTCTTTAAAGTTGGTAATGGAACTGTTGCCTGACACTACACCGCTTGAGGAACACCTTCTATATCTCGAGTAACTTGATGAGAGACATCGTGATGTGGCCTTGGCTAACGAGGCTCATAATCAACGAGTCAAGTGTCAATATGATCGGCCTGTTCGCCCTCGTATTTTATGTAATGATCCCAAGCCATTATGCCAGGATCATCACGGTTTTGTGTGTCTTTTTTAAACCTTTATTGGTTGTGGTATTTCCTCAAACACTTTGATGATCTATTTGTTTACATGTGTTTACTTGATGAATGGCCTCTTAATTTCAGCCTTAGGGTTTACAGATATGTTTATATGTGTGTTGCAACAAATAACAAGTAGATACAATCATGGAACATACCTCAACCATATGCAATATGATAGACAAGCCAAAACATCCCAAATCTGATTTTATTCATGAAATAGAGGAATTTGCTACAATGAAGATGCTAATTTGGAATTCTCAACAGATGGCTCCAAGATAGAAGTATGAGCTGCTACAAAATCTCTCGACAATACAAAATAAGCCTCCAAAGGCTGGATAAGAGATGAAGACCAATACCAAGGTAGATATGGCCGTATGAAGTGCAGAAACCCTAACTGGATGATGCCACGTTCTGCTGGAATGCTGAAGCTCCTCAACAATTTGGCCCTGCTTCCAAATGTGTCCAATCACTCCAAGAAATATGCCAAACAATATATCGGGTGATGGAAAGAACAACCCAGGTGCCCGAATCTCCAAGATCCCTCTCAAACCCTATGGATCTGAACCACCTCCAATGTATGGTGCGCCCTCTTGGATGGCTGAAACCCTAATAGTTCGACCTCTCTCCTAGAGACCTCCAACAACTCCACCAATCCACTAGAATGATAGATCGGGGCACAAAAATGAAAACCCAAGTGCTCAACTAGGCCAAATACCTGCTAGATCTTTAGATCTAGCTATCCTCCAAGATGTGGTGCGCCCTCCTCTTGGGAAATTGTCCCACTCTCAATACTGATGAATCCACCACCAAAATACCTCTGGAGTCCACCAAGAATAATTCCATAACACCTGAAAGGGAAACCCAATACCTGAAATTCCCAAAATCGACTCTCCTCAGCTAGAACGAATCCTCCCTCAATGAATGGTGAGCCCCTCTTGCTGGAAACCCTAGCTAGTGCGCCCTCTCTCTCTCTACCCCTGCAACTGATGTAGAATCCTCCCACAACTGAGTAGATATGGAACTAGAATGGTGTGGGAGAGTATTGCATCTCCGAGACCAAGCTTGGGACAATCTAGGTGTAATCTTTCACCACCGAATCGTCATCTAGGGTTTTTTAAGTCAAAACCCTCAAAACCCCCAATGTTGGGCTCACTAACTAGAAGCCAGATATCAAAATATGATCATATATGAATGAATTAGTAGAGTCCCTTCCCTTTCCTTTATACTTTTTTCTCTCCTTGTCCCTCCAAAGTGACTTTCATTTTATTAATATTTAATTAATTAATTAACCTTTTTACCTTTGAAAAACACCTTATCTCTCCTTGTGGCTTCCCTGGCCATTGAAAGTCACTTCTCACCATCCCATCCTGTAGTGTTTCTTCTTCCGATTCCAATGAGCTATTACACTGAGAGGTTCCTCCAAGTAATGTGCTCAAAATGACCTCTTCAGTGAATTCAATTAGCTTATAGCTCAAAATAGTCAAAATCATGAAAATCGTCGGAATGCAACGGAACCAAAGACAACCTATGCGGAATGGCTCATAATGATGGAATATGATGAGAAATGAAAGCTGGACCCCACAATGCCTCTCAATAACCCCTGTACTCGCTATAACCTCCATCTGGCTACTCTGGTCATCATAAACCTCTGCACTATGATGATGTCCCAAAGTGGGGACATTACAGTCCTCCCTGCTAGAAAATTGCTTGTCCTCAAGAAATAGCTGAATCCCCTCAAGTATAATACCAGGATCCCATGTCCACTTGTGGAATACACAGTAGAACCCCTCCAAAGATGAACAATCACACATGCTGCCCCCTGGGTCGCATATCAAGTCATGAACTACTAGCTCCTGGGACGCATAGTCCTTAAATACATCAACTCTGGAAGTCTCTTGCATATGACACATGGCCTCATCTCGGAACGAATCCATCCTCCAAGTATTTACCAATATCCAAACGACCTCCAACAACTACTCATGCTGATGCATGAACGAGGTGCTGCAAGACCTCTGTGACACACCCGCAAACGATGTGCTCCTCTCAATACTGAAGCTCAATGGAAAGTTAGAGTAACTTTCCCCTGCAATGGTACACTCTCCCCTGTCAGTCAGTGAAATTCTTAATCCTGCAATCCCTGGGTCCCATGATAACCTCTGTCGAAGATCCTCATGCTGACACTGCACTATGGTGACCCTACCTGACTGCTCCCTGTATGTATACTGGATCCTCCACTCCTGGATCCTCAAGATGAAATCCCTGTGGCCATTGGACCTGTTGTCTAGAAATTGTACCTGTAAAAATGTACTTGTAGAAGTAGTGCCTGTCCACCCACCTCTATGTCCGATCATGCTGATCAATAGTGAAAATTTGCATCGCTCTATCGGAAAAAACCCCGTAGGCCTTCTCCAAATCAACCCCTGGTGGAGTATGTAGCTCTCAAGCACACCCTGGGTCATCATGTAGCGAAACATCCTGCTAACCAAGTGAACTCCTAGATCCCATGGAAAACCTAGAATTTTATCACTTAC
The DNA here is from genome assembly GCA_009831015.1 of Picea engelmannii. NCBI lineage: Eukaryota > Viridiplantae > Streptophyta > Pinopsida > Pinales > Pinaceae > Picea > Picea engelmannii. The sequence continues at coordinate 256,119 of ML779005.1, read as the reverse complement.
AGTCCCTGCTAACTACTCCTGTGCCAGACTGATCACTGTCAGAATCCCTCTGTGCTCATCTGCTATCACCTGGCATATGGTGCTCACCATAACACACCAAATCTCAGCTGGCTGCTCATGACGATCCACCTATGACCTACTGTATGTCGTAAAAGTACTCCTGTCAGGTGGTCTCAACCTAATCACTCTCCATGCTCTCTGCCACTGTCTATCTCTCCTCATGCTATTTTCAATGATAAATGTGTCAAGAAAAGGTAATGGAGATATCTGTAGCTGACTTTAGGGCTGAAAAATATCACCTGCCTCGGTCAATCCCAAGGACTCGACTAAGGGCACGTCTACCTATACCCCTGATAACTACTCGCCTGTAGCCATTGCTAAACTCCAATCATCAGGCACAACCAGAAGTAACTCCTCCAACTGCTAGTAAACCAATCTCCATCTCCCATCACCCATGCAACTGTTGAAATGGTGAAGGTGAGATCTCATGAACCTACGCTGCTGCAAAGGAATGGCATCTGTGTGCTCCCCTAAGTGTGTCTCCTCCCTGAAAGGCAGTACACCCCTCTAAATCCCATCATATGTCTTGGCATGTACCTGTGAACTATCAATCATCACTGTATGATCCAACATACTCATGTCGTCTCCCGTAGACTCAAGATGCATCATAGATCCCGAGCATACTACTGGATCAACCTCTACATGGAGGTCAACTACTCTCAAAACACAAATGGAAGTGTCCTCCATCAACTGGTGCCCCTCTGCTAGATCACCACCATCCTCTATCAACGTGACTGATTGATACATCTGAGTGTCCACTAAGACATATGAAGTGGATCTCTAACGAATCTCCTCAAGAGACTCATCTGATCTAAACTCTGATTCTTGAAGGGTTGTCTGTGTGCCTCTCAAGAATCCTCGAGTGCTCTCCAAGTCCTGAGTAAGTCTGTCCACCTCCAGCTCCTACTCCCTTAGGGCCTCATGATACGTCTCACCAATCCTCAATAGGTAGTCCCTGTCAGTCAACAACTGCTGGTAATCGGTCCTCATCATAGATACTCTCCCCCTAAGAGTCTGAAAATCATCCATGGAAAATCCCTGATCTGAACTACCATGTGCCAATGATGCTCTCCAACAATAATCTTCCATCACTACATGCATGTCAACAATATGTCTAGTGGTTGTCATGATCATAGCCTCACTAATTCTCAATTGTGCTGCTAAGTGGTGTGATTCCTTATCACAATGATGCTAAGGTACCATCTCAGATCCCTCACTGATGCTGTCACTCCTGCCAGTGTCAACTCTGGAGTCCCTGAAAACACTCTCTGTATAAGATAACGTGTTGAACTGCTCACTGTCTACTGTGCTACTGGGTCCTCCTGTCTGCCACTGCACCCCATTAGTAGGTGTTATCTCCCTCCGCATCACATTGTATCCTGTATGAGCAGCCGTATCCTCCTTTGCACTCACCCTGCTACTATCATCTACGCTTGGATCCCATGTAGATGTATCCAGACATGTGCTATGGTCATCCTGACTCCTAAAGAGTGCATCCTCATCAATGAAGGCTGATCTTGGAAGTAAGTGCTCCATCACCCTATAAGTCTCCACAATTTTCTCAACTAATGGAGTCTCTAAAAGATGTGACTCAATCTCTTCATGCTGATATGTAAGTGTAGGATCAACTACCTGCATGTCCTGTGTCTCCTCCGAGATCTGTGGATCCATGTGTCCATGGTGTGCATCCCTCACATAAGGCTCCTCCATCATATCTGACATGCCAATGGTATCCTCCTGTGACGTGGCTATCATGGATGTCTGAAAAGACGACAAATGTGTCATGACCACCATAGGAGGTTGGTCATATGTAGGTGCTAACATGTGTGAGTCCTCACTAGTGTCACCACTCTGCTGGGGCGTAAGGTCATCAACACCATGTGATATGCCTGTTGAAGTATTGGCACTATCATTCGGTCCTCCCGACTGTCTATCCACTATACAAGGGTCATCATCCTCCTTAAGCGTGCTAGAATCATCAGCCTCTGTGCAAGAGTCACTATCACTAGCCTTTGTTCAAGAGTCACTATCATCACCGAACTGCTCCAAATCCTCATCATCACTTTCATAGTGCACCTTAATGATATTCTTCTTACCCTTACCCCTACACCTATGATCTGGTTCCCAAGGCACCTTGCAACTGTAGCAAAGTTGCGTGCTCCTAATGGGTGTGGGGTTTCTCTGTGCTTCCCTCCATCTAGTTGTTGTGGCCATGTATTCCTCTGCTTGTTTGACCTGAAATGTAATCTCATCTATGCTCCACCTAGGATATTTCAAGGATAAATAATGTTGGAAGGTTATTAGGGTCCTAGTTTCCTCACTAAGGTCGTAGTAGTATTCCCATCTACTWTGTACAATCTCTCTAGTAAAATCCACATTATCCATCTCCTCTTATGAAAGACCCCTATATGGCTCTGCATGCATGTGCTAATTCCCACGGCTGGCARGAATCTAAGATCTGATACCACTGTAATGATCCCAAGCCATTATGCCAGGATCATCACGGTTTTGGGTGTCTTTTTTAAACCTTTATTGGTTGTGGTATTTCGTCAAACACTTTGTTGATCTATTTGTTTACATGTGTTTACTTGCTGAATGGCCTCTTAATTTCGACCTTAGGCTTTACTGATGTGTTTATATCTGTGTTGCAGCAAATAAMAAGTAGATACAATCATGGAACATACCTCAACCATATGTAATATGATAGACAAGACAAAACATCCCAAATATGATTTTATTCATGAAACAGAGGAACCTGCTACAATGAAGATGCCGATCTGGAATGCTCAACAGATGGCTCCAAGATAGAAGTATGAGCTACTACAAAAGCTCTCGACAATACAAAATAAGCCTCCAAAGGCTAGATAAGAGATGAAGACCAATACCAAGGTAGATCTGGCCATATGAAGTGAAGAAACCCTAACTGGATGATGCCACATCCTGCTGGAATGCTGAAGCTCCTCAACAATTCGGCCCTGTTGCTAAATGTGTCCAATCACCCCAAGAAATATGCCAAACAGTAGATCGGGTGATGGCAAGAACAACCCAGGTGCCCGAATCTCCAAGATCCCTCTCAAACCTTATGGATCTGAACCACCTCCAATGTATGGTGCGCCCTCCTGGATGACTGAAACCCTAATAGTTCGGCCTCTCTCCTAGAGACCTCCAAAAACTCCACCAATCCACTAGAATGATGGATCAGGGCACGACAATGAAAACCCAAGTGCTCAACTAGGCCAAATACCTGCTAGATCTTTATATCTAGCTATCCTCCAAGATGTGGTGCACCCTCCTCTTGGGAAATCCTCCCACTCTCAATACTGATGAATCCACCACCAAAATACCTCCGGAGTCCACCAAGAATAATTCTATAACACCTGCAAGGGAAACCCAATACCTGGAATTCCCAAAATCACCTCTCCTCAGCTAGGACGAATCCTCCCTCAATGAATGGTGCACCCCTCTTGCTGGAAACCCTAGCTGGTGCACGCTCTGTCTCTCTGCCCCTGCAACTGATGTAGAATCCTCCTGCAACTGAGTAGATCTGGAACTAGAATGGTGTGGGAGAGTATTGCATCTCTGAGACCAAGCTTGGGACAAGCTAGGTGGAATCTTTCACCACCGAATCGTCCTCTAGGGTTTGTTAAGTCAAAACCCTCAAAACCCCCAATGTTGGGCTCACCAGCTAGAAGCCAGATATCAAAATATGATCATACATGAATGAATTAGTAGAGGCCCTTTCCTTTCCTTTATACTTTTTTCTCTCCTTGTCCCTCCAAAGTGACTTTCATTTTATTAATATTTAATTAATTAATTAAATCACTTTAATTAATTAATTAACCTTTTTACCTTTGAAAAACACCTTATCTCTCCTTGTGGCTTCCCTAGCCACTGAAAGTCACTTCTCACCATCCCATCCTGTAGTGTTGCTTCTCCCAATTCCAATGAGCTATTACACTAAGAGGTTCCTCCAAGTAATGTGCCCAAAATGACCTCTTCAGTGAATTTAATTAACTTTTAGCTCAAAATAGTCAAAATCATGGAAATCGTCAGAATGCAACAGAACCAAAGCCAACCTGTGCGAAATGGCTCGTAATGATGGAATATGATGAGCAATGCAAGATGGACCCCAAAATGCCTCTCAATAACCCTTGTACTCGCTATAACCTCCATCTGGCTACTCTGGTCATCATAAACCTCTGCACTGTGATGATGTCCCAAAGTGGGGACATTACATTTTATCCGAAGGCGATCTTGTCCTGGTTTACGACCAAGACAAAGATCCCCCGAGGGAAGTCAAGTTCAAACTCATGTGTTTTATACATTTCATTCTGAAAGAGGTTTTAGAGAAGGGTGCTTACCGTCTGGTTTATTTTGAGGGAAATTCTTTAGAGGAGCCTAGAAATGGGCTCTACCTTAAGAAGTACTACTCTTAGGTTGGTCACCTGGGTGACTTCTTGTATATATGTATAACCTTTTATACATTTTTGTCTTTTTCATTTTGTGGACGTGTAGTTATTTTTCTTCTTTTTCATTGTGGCAGATGTCAAGTGAATCAGAGGTTTACTTTGGGTTCATAGACGATGCTAGACGACACACTCGGAAGCTTGCTTCCGCATCTTGGGTGATTTTCACACCTGGAGGCCAGTTGATATCTTTCGGAGGTATTTGTCTAGGTGACACAACTAATAATATTGTCGAGTACATTGCAATGATAGAATTTCTACGTGATTCTTTGTCACATGGCATTTCGCACCTCCGGGTTTACTTAGATGCTCAACTGGTTGTGTCCCAGTTAAATGGGGTTTACCTTGTTTATGATCCAACTCTTCATCGACGATTCCTTGGGGTACGTCTCTTAGAACAATATTTTGATTATATGGCATATATTCATGTTCCTAAGAGATTTAATCATTTAACTGATACTCTAGCTAATCAAGTTTTAGATTGGCATGTTTCCCACATGTAAAAGAAAAAGCACACACATACACATGTAAATACATTTGTAAAAATGTCATCCATAAAACAAGAAATATGTATATATATATATATATATATATATATATATATATATATATATATGTTGTCATGAGTACAAAAGTGGGCATGAAAGCCACAAAATTTATTATTATACATCGTTGGGCTTAAGCCCTCAAAATACATAGTACAAAAGGTGCCCTCGACACATAAAAAGTCCGACGCTATCTAAGGTGTAGGCCTATTGGACCTGCTATAGTGGATGACAACGTTCGCAAGACACTGGAATAATTGAACCTATGTTCGAGGCACCCCTACTGCATGTGGCTTCATATTTGGGGGGAGATCCTCGATCTCAGCCATAGGAGCTACACGAGTGAGAGAAGTAAGGTTCCTCTCCACTCGTCATAAGACTCTGTCAGCCTCTCTAGCTAGGGGTCCTCCCGCAGTTTTCGGTCCTCCTGCTGTTGCTGGTCCTGCCTCTGGTCGAGGACGTTGCCTAGTCCTAGCGAAGTCTACCAGTCGTACTGGTCCAACATCTATACATAACATATTCGTAAGTTATTACTCTGACACACACATAAAAATGATATATATATATATATATATATATAAATTAAAAAAATTAATAACTTCAAAAATATGTTACCTATCTCACCACGCTCCTTGCCAGGGGCACTAACATGTTTGGATCTCTGAGGAATCTAATCCCCGCATAAGGATAATCCTTTATGAATGGGATCTAATGTGTCCACCAGTCGAAGAATTTGTCATCGAAGGCCTCTTGGGTCCTTCCTTGGTTGTGTCCTCATGAACGGACACTGAAAGAATTTCCAAAGGCCACACTGTTTTAGCGTAGCAACCACCACAGGGTCCTCCTCAACCAGGACATCTAGCTCCTCATTCTCCCTCTCTCTTTAGTGCACATACATCTTGTCACATACAAAGATGGAGAGGTTTTATTTTCTTATATTTTCCTTTTTCAAATCAAAAGGAGGTGTACGCAGGCTGTAGTTGACACAGTCGCATATGTACTTGGGTTGTTTATTACTCTACCCGAGTACATACGCGGGCTGACTTTGGATAGCTTGCGTACATGCAGGCGTGACCTTTTTTCAAAGGCACGCCCCTCTGAAACTAAAAATTAAATGCACATAAGTAAATTAAATTGCTAAAGAGGTAATTTTGTACTTACGTGGTCCAAGTAGGAGGGTTTTTTGTCCACCATAGCTCCCATAATTCACTTTTTTGGCAAAGGTTTTTTTTTTTACTTTTTGTTAATTTCCAAATTGCAATGGTAAAAATGAGCTTTCCACCTCTATTTATAGACTTTTTTGGCCCCTTTTTCCCTAATTTGGCCCCCTTTTTCACTTTTCTTAGCTTGGTGGATTCTTGAATTCTCTTTTGAGTTATCTTTGGGTCATCCTGATAAACTAGTCCTTATGGTTTGGTAATTTTTTGAGATTGGTTATATTTACGTCATCCCTTGGTAAAAGTAATTTTTTCCAACTTTTGCATATAAGTTAGGTTTTCACTCCTAGCTTTCTACATCTCATTGTATTTTTCACTTTTCCATAGGATTGACCCCACCGAAGTGTGACATGGAACCTTCTTTGCTTCTTTCGAAGTGTCATAATTAGGTGGTAGAGCCTACCTCTACATGGATGCCCTGCATAGATCCTTTGATGCATTTTTGCGTCCATGTTGTTATTTTTTACTATAGGATTGGGAGTCCTCGTTAGTCCCATCATGATTACATTTTGAAGCCTCATTCTTCTTGCTAATCATCATTCTTGGCCTTACCCTCGGGACTCTCTAATGAGCATGCTTTGTTGTCGTTCGAGCTCACTTTAAAATTTGAAAGCAACATCCAACGAGACTGTATTTATTCTTTTCGATCTCGTCTGGATTATTTGAGAAAAGTAGCCCCCTGGAGTCTTCTTTAATCCCTTTTCAGACTCTCTAATATTGAAAATATTGTCGAGCTATCTTGTTTCCCTTCACGCTCGCCAAACTCAAATTTGAAGGCACATTTGTCTATGGGTAGTTTACCCTTTTTTCAGTCCGGACGACTAATTTTATGAATAAAGGTATGCTCTAGGAACTTCAATTTGTTAGAAGAGTATTCTCAGTAATAAGTTTAACCCTTTTCGGGCCCGAGGGACTAAATCTTCGAAAAAGGAACATTCTCCTTGGTTTTGTTTTATCTCTTTTTCGGGCCTTGGAGATTACTTACGAAAAAGGAACCCCCCTGGAGTCCATAGTTAATCTCTTTTCAGAGTCCCTAAATATGAAAATATCGTCGAATGACCTTATTCCTTCAAACTCGTTAAATTGGTCCAGAAGAACATCTACTTGGCATGAGGTTAACCCTTTTTCCAGCTAGTAGATTATTGCGGAAAAAAGGTATGCCTTGGGAGATTTGTCTCGTTGGGAGAGTTCTCCTCAGTTATATTTTATACTTTTTCAGGGTAAGGATACTAAACCTAGAAAAATGTTGCGAGTTCATAGTTAATCTCTTTTCAGACTCCCTAAAATTGAAAATATAGCCAAGTGATATTGTATTTGTCACGCTCGTTAAAATGGTTTTGAAAAGATGTCCTTTCGGTGCAAGTTTAACCCTTTTTTGAGCCGATTGGACTAATTGCGAAAAACGTACTCACTGGAGTCTTATTTTTGTGGTTTTTCAGACTCTCTAAATGTGAAAAAACCACTGAGCCTACCTTCTCCGGGCTTGTAAAAATTTACATGGAAGGAGTCTTTTTGTGTCATGCTTAATCGCATTGCGGGTCTCATATTTGCATCTTTGGCCTAATGTCAGATCCATGTTTCTCTCAACTGAACCTTTAAATAATTCCTTATACGCAATCCTTGCAACACTTTTTGTCTTTGCAATCCGACACCTTGACCCATGAAGGAATTTTCCCCGAGTGTCCTTATCCTGCACACGTCTCCTTGCCTTGAGCATCAATATGTTCCATGCGCCTGCAACCAGTTTTCTTTCTCACGACACTCGTTCCTCCTTTGTAACGTAGCATTCTTTTATTCTTTTTCAAGCTCGTTTAAAAATTAAAAAAGAAAAAGAAATCAAATATTCCAAAAAGAGGGGACGAGAAATATACATTCTTTTTTTGGCAGCAAAGATAGTCACCCTTGGACAAAGCACATCCTTTCATTTGTTCGTCAATCATTGGGATTTAGTATGACCTTAGGAAGTTGTTCTCACTACATAGAGTTGTGTCCTCCTTCGTTTGGTTACTCTTCCAAACATATGGAGAGTTTGCGGTGCCTCCTACATCACAGACTTATGTCAATGTTACACTGCCTGAGTCTGATCATCTTTCATGATTTTTTCTAAGGGAATTTTTATCCAACTTGAGTCGGCCTTTATGCAGTATTTCTCTTGAATGAGTCAACCATTCCATGAGTCTAGTCAAGTCCACATTTAAAATCGAAGAAGTTCTCTGCCCAATCATCGAGATCCTCCGGTCTTTTCTGGGCGGCTTGTCGAAGATCTTAGGGAAATGAGTCTTACACTCCCATTGTACTCCTATATGAGTTTTGAAGATCTTGAAATTGTTGTTCGAGCTATGAAGTTTTCATCTCCAGCTGCAGGCGTCACTAGATTCTTGAAGAGGGATATTGTACTTGTATATCTTCGACTGATTTTGAGATGTAGATCTATTGTGTATTGATCACGGCTACACTTTATACATTTATATGACATGGATCTATAGTGTAGTTGGCTGACATCCATGATTAGTTCATCCTGAGCATGGTTATGCCCGCCTCGGAGAGATAATTGTTGTTTTGCAGATGGCACCTCCCAAACTCTGGTCCCGGGCTCACTCAACTTCGTGCATTCCCTCTAGTGAAGATATTGTAATGTATTTCGACCAGCAGTTGCTATTCTGACCTCACACATTAGGGGGCGTCTGTTATAGCCCTAAAATGCCCTACATATGCATACATGGTATTAGCCTTTCTACTTGCACAATTTTCCAAATCACTGCTGAGGAACTCTATTTAAAAAACCATTTTTTGGAGCAAGTACACGCCCTGCTACACTACTTCCTGCGTACATACATTTGTTGCATTCTAGATATCCCGTGTACATATGCTAGTTACATACTAAACAACCTCGTGTTTACCTCCAAAAGTTGAAAAAAATAAAAAGTTGCAAGGAATTCGGCGGAATTAACGGGATATTGGAGGTTTCCCAACCATTTCACCTGCTATAGCCCGTCCCCAAACCGAATAATTATCCTTTTTTCATATAAAAGGAGGTAGTGGGGTCTCATTCCAACATCACACATTAGAACAATGAAACTCTTCCCAAATTCCTTTTCCCTCCTTGCCCAAGTATTTGCAAAACCCTTCTGAGTTCTTGTCTCAGCATTCCCTCTTTAGCATTTCCTCCTATACAATCCCTTCCCTTCCCTTGAAGTGATCAGCTAATTGTGAGAGAAAGAATTGGGATAAGTGCACTTGGAGCAACATCAAGAGGATCCCGGACCAGGTTCGCTAGAGAGTCAGCCTACAAATCTTGTAATTTTCAATCTTTGAATATTGAATAAAATAATCTTTTTCCCGTCCCAAATAATGTCTTTATGTCTTTCATTTGATCTATGCATAATGATTTATATATAACCCTAATTGATGAGTAGAAATATAATGTTTGTAGCGTTGTTTTCCTAAGTACTCTTGCAGGTCAGCTTTGGGAGGAGACTTGCAAGCTGGGAGGCTACAAAGTTGGAGGTGGTCTACATCGAATGTTGGAATAAAGGTACTGCTTATGATCCACCTTTTATTTATTTATGTTCATCTTTTTGGAGCGTTTGGGGTAGTTCAGGAATTAGATTGTATTTTAAGGGAGTTCATAGCTCTGTCTATACTTAGAACCCTAGTATAGTTATAGAGGGATTTTCCTGCTAGCAGGGGGTGACTAAGGTCACTCCTGGGAGGCGATTCTGGAGACCCTAGTGGGAATGAGAAGATTGAAGGGAGGTGTAAGGAGAAGACCTTTGGAAGGTCAAGTGATGGAATAATAGATTGGTTTAAAATGGTAAGTAAAGAGAGGTGAATGGATACCTTGTAAATAGATAGTTGTCGTTGCACTTGTACCTGCCTGAGACACAAGAAAATACACTTTTCCAACCAAGTATAGTAATGGATCAGCAAGTTACGCTTGTTGTCCCTAAAATACAACAACATACAAGTTAGTAAATCAGCAATAGATTACATCCAAATCAGCAAGTAAAAGGTCTATATTAGTTAACAATGTTAGCAATAAAATTAATAACCAATGTGGACCGAAAATAGCACTTCAAGACTGAATAAAGATGGTTGTCATAAAAGTAAATTTCTGCAGAAGTATATAATACTTATGGCTGTAGCATCCAATGAAGCACAACAACAAATATGACCATCAAAAAGTGCCAAAATCTATCCCAATAGAAGCACCTAGGTTAGTAGGTTAAACTAGCAAAGTTAGAGGGTTAGTCTAGGGTTAGTTTGTAAGATATTAGCGGTTAGGTTTAGAGTTTAAAGCAGCCCTAATGGTTGCAAGTTAATTTTACTACAGAAATAAGAATTTGTGGGAGAAATATGACTCCCTAAGGGAGGAATAATCCCCAAGGCATCAAGATCATTATCCAAAAGAGACAACTTCAAAACTTGAAATTTGTACGTTTACCAAGGCAACAATTTATTTCTCCCATGAAATAAGTAAATGACTAGTGACTTTAAGAAAGGGTTAATGGAGTCAAGATAATATGAAGAAGATATATAGGCTACTTCCTTGGGGGTGTAAACCCTTTTACTCCACAAGGCAAGCTTCTCTTAGCTAGGGTTTTAACTAGGAGGGTGTATGCAATTATACTCCTCTTAGTAAACCCTTATGAAGCAATATTCCCTTAGAAATAAAATGGTGGAAACACAAGTAGGGGTGTATTCCCTTATACTCCCTACTTGTCTCAAGCAAATAGAACCTTTAACTTGTACAAATGATAATACAATGAAATAAATGTACCTTCAAGCATTAAAAGGCATAAAAGCTAGACTAACCACTAAAAAAACAATGAAGAAAGCCTTCCAAGGTTAGCACACCATCTCCATCAACCATAACCAAGACATAGACATAAACAAAAGCACAAGAGAGAGAACTAGCCAAAATGAGCGAAAATTTCAGTTCAAGAGCCTCTCACAATGGAGACTTATGTCTCTCAAATGAGATCTTATGATATCTATTTATACAAAAAGTTTCCAAAATAGTTTTTCCACATAATATTAGGGTAAACCATAAGACTAGGGGTAAACATCCCTAATATTTCCCATTTACGAAGATAATACTTAAAAATTCTCTTTAATTTCACTTTTGCACAAATAAAACCCTAAAACAAAGGTGATGTCATCCCTTGAAGGAGGACGTTTTGGCAAATTGAGCAAGTCGTTGGAGCTGGGCTGCAAAGTAGGGCCTCCAAAATCCATGTGGAAATCATATGGAGCCTCTCCACCTCAAAATTTCATGTGTCATGCTCAGATTCATCATCAACCACCATATTCCTCTCAAATGTGACGTCAAGCCCCTGGGGGATGATTTTTTCCCCCTTATTGGCAATTCGTTTGGCATGAAAAGCGTCGGCTATGTCTATCCAGCTCTCTCTTAGGAATTTGAAAGCATCACTCTGTCATCTGTCATGTGGGTTTATGTCATCCATCATGTGGGTTGCTTGCCCTCATGAACCCAAGCTAGGATTGTTCTTCCAAAATTGGCCACCAACCTGTACCTGCAAGAAAAATGGATACACCCTCCAAGTATCTCAAGTCAAAACATCATGATGAGTGAATCAAGTCAATAAAAGAGACATTAAAGCATGTATATCCAGACTAAATCATACAAACATGTGCTTAAGAAACTAAACATTTTTCCAAGTTTGGTTGTGGGTGGGTTGTCATGGTACTTATTTTCAATGGATCAAACCCCCTAAGTCTAGGAACAACCCTATCTGAGTCATGTGAATGAAATTGAATGGATGGGGAAAGTACTCAATGGACATGGGGTTCATGATATGCAAGGGTTCATAATATCTCATTTATGGGTGCCTTTGTGGAGAGTGTGTCGCACCTTCGTACGTAATGCATTTTTTCCAAGCCCATCAATTTCCTTTTATCTTTCTTTATTTGTATTTTCTTTCAATATAGCATAGGTTGAGTTGGAGGCCACTACCCTGGTGTTGTGACCAGATATCGACAGTGTCGCCCACAAGTACTTTCATGGAAAATGAGAAGGTTGGCTCGTGATGAGACCCACTATCCTCAATTGATCCTTTAAGCATCTTTATTTATTCTTTTCATGGGGTCCTTATTTTCTTGCGGAGAATATTTTCATTGCTTTCTCGAGATCCCCCAGGCGAAGCATCTGGAAGGTTATTTCAATAGGATTTTATATTTTTCTAGCTAACTCCCCTCCAAGCCTTCAACCCCTTGTTCCCATGAAATGAGGAATGGTCCCTTTTAGGGTTAGTCTACCCCAAAATTCCAAGAGATGATGTCATGCGGGGAAATAATGATGGAAAGTGGTAAGTATGGCCGGGAGTGGCACGATGACTCATCAAAGGAAGCTCCCATAAACACCCCATCCTAAGGGTGACCATCTACTTGAGTGCCCCAAGCCAACCATGAGCATTTAAACAAGGTAAAAGGCATAGTTTCCAAATAAAATGTTTCATAATAAAAAAATAACCTCTAATACACAAGCTAGAATGCCTCAAATATTAAAATGATACCCACCATCATACATGACTTGTACCACATGGAGCAAGACCCAAGTGACTTGTGGTGGCAAGATGGCATGGACGATGACCAGGTGTTGGATCACTATGGTGGAAATGTGGGTCTATGGTTGTGAAAAAGAGATACTATTGGTCATGTGGCCTCTCATAACTCCATATCTGCAACATGAGGGCCTCAAGACGTAATCTCCTTAGTTATCCACAAAATGGGGATAACAAGTCCCTTGGCCAAAACTCGGCCAAGTCGACCAACAGCCTGGCCTTGTCCAAGTGATCCCTTACCACTTAACTTGACACATTAAAATGGGGTATCACCAAACTTTTAAAGTATTTCTTACATGAAAACCATGGGATGTGAAACCACGAGCTACCAAAAACCTGTGCCTAAAACTACCATTGTTGGCCTAACAACTTTGAATATTTTACTGAGTGAAGTTTAACCTAACATTCCCCCCTCTAAAATTGACGGGGGGTTTCCCATGACCAAATCCGGCCAAACCTCCAAGTGAGTCTACACCATTCACCTCTAGGCCCTACCCCCCTCAAGGTTTATAACCTGGGTATCTGAAAATCTGACATGTGTCCCCCCTATCACCTAGGTCTATGTCTAGACTTTACCGATAATTTACTAGGGGTACGCATGCCTAACAAGGTCTTACAGTCGTATTCCCATTTACATGCGATAAATATTTTCAACTCCACAATCCTCTCGATAATTTGTTGAGGAATTATGTTGAACACTTCACATGCATTCTTCTCTTTGTTGGTCCCAATCTATGGTCCACGATATGTTTCTCCTTGTGGCCTAACATAAACCTAAATTCTGCAAAACACTCTGTTGATAATGCAAACCTCGGGGGATTAGCCTCTGCCTCTTTTAGATGCCCCTAAATTATTACTATTTTTACCATCGGTCGACCTGCATTCAACCATGAAATACTTCCTTTGCTACCTTTCTACAAAGAAATCATCTGCAGTACATATAATCCAACAAAGCATTATTTTTTATTTTCCCTAGCTTCCCCCCGCAACGCCTACAGGAAGCCATTGTCCTCAATGAAAACACAATATCACCTTGATGGTGGCCATCCCTACTCCACAAGCCCATACCTCCTCTAAGAAATTCAACACCCTTATCATTCACCTCTTTGACAAACTCATTGATTCTGAAAGACATCAATCAAAGTACCTCCATCTCAGATTCGAACCCTAAATATCTCCACTGCTCTCTTGCAGCTTGCAATGTCGTCGTTTCACTCACCTCACCTTCCCAACCCAGGTTACCTTGGAAAAGATGGCCCCTTCCTACAAGAATTCTTCCTTAAGATCCCAAAAATTTTGTGTAGTTCAGATCTAAACACAGTCAATCTGGAATCAGGGTCATCCATAACGAAAATAAACAAGAAAACCCATGTGTTCTTCCCACCACCGTGGCTTGAAGCAAATAGATATCATCCACGAGCTCTTCGCAGTGAAAACCAGGCACTCAACACCTTCTCAAAAGTAGAACCAGATCTCCTTGCCTTGACAAAAACCATGGTCGTCGACTCTTTGGGGAATCTAATCCATGCACCTCTTACTCACTATAGTTGTTGCCCAGATCGAGCTCCATTAAAAACACTTGATGTTAATTTTCCATTCTTCGTTAAGAACTTCAATGTGTCCATTGCCTTGAACATGGGGTGGCCATTGCTATGTCAACTTAGATGGACAACATATGTGAGCTTCCAAGAGGTGGAGCAGAAAATTCTAGGCGCATAAGCCTTCTCTCCACCTTGGCTCCCTTCTCCTGGAGGGAGTTCCCTAGCGACATTTCCTGGGTTGTCCCCCTAACCTCGCTCTGTTACCAAATGAAGAGAAATAAACATGCGAGAGACTGGAAATATTTAACCAACAAAAAATACCACACATAATATATGCACCAAATGTAATCTCGAAAACCCAAACCAGGAAAAACCAACTAATATATCTATTAGTCCCTTGGACAAAACCCGTCCAAGTGATCCCTTATTACTCAACTAGACACATTACAATGGAGCATCACTAATCTTTTAAAGGATTTATTACATGAAAACCATGGGTTTTGAAACCACGGGCTACCAAAACCATGTGCCTAAAACCACCGCTATTGACCTAACAACTTTGACTCTTTTACTGAGTCAAGTTTAACCTAACACTCATTTCATTTAAGTCAGTTTATATATGCTATGGGTTTTCATGAATTTTAAAATTCATTTTCTTTTAAAGTCAGGAAGTCTCTCAAATCTTTAGAAGAAGTATATCAACCTAGTATTGTTTTCAAAGACAAGCATAGAAAAAATCAATCTAATTTATCTTTGTTATGCTATGTAGCAGTAGCCCATATTTCTAGGAAAACAAGAGAACCTATCTCTCATCGTGACACATTTTGATCATTTTGTTCAGTGCAATGCAGTTCTCCATCTTAGTACTTCATTCTATAGCTTCTTTAGGATTACATATTTTAGGACTCTCTTTGTGATCATGGATTCTTGTGTGTAATGTTTCTTTAGATTTAAAATAAAGGCCATATGCCACTCTTTTCTTCCCACAATTGAAGAGACATTTCACTTTCTAAAGATGAACCCATTGTTATTATTTGATGCTCCCAAATCAATTTACACTGATGGCAATGAAGTAGCTCCAAATTTTTTCTCATAATGAAATCAAGTGGGGTTTGGTTCCTGAATGCCCTGTGCTAGAACTTGCACAAATTCATTATTTGATTTTGATATTCAAGCCAAAATATTTTCTATGATCATTTTTTATTTAAATTAACTATAGTTTTAGCCTCATATGATATAAAATGAAATAAGTTATCTTTAATTGAAGCATATATTCCACGTTACCTGTAACCAAAAGTCATGTCTATCCAATTCATCCCCGATCCAATACAATTGTTGGGAAACATGCTCACATTCCCAAGATTGTCTATATTTTATGATGAAATCATCAACAAAATCATTTCCTAATGATGAACTACTACTCTTGTTTCATTCTCCTAGATAATTTTATTAATGGAAAAACTTGCTTGGCATGTTTTGTCTGTCAACTTTTTGAAGTTTCCTATGCACCTTTACCCACTGCAATCTGAACATGATTTCATAGTTTGTCTCACTTTCTTTGCAATGGAAATATTGGAAAACATATCATGAATTTCTTCGTGACATGGGTTAATAGTCTCTTACTTCACAAGTTCACTAGTTATCGATGTCTTCCAAATTGTCATTGCTAGCCTCCCAAGACTTCGAAGGATGAAAGTTTTATAGTGATGGATTTATTTATCTTGGTCTACAGGGAATATAAAATTTAAATTGATTTGCTTGGGTAATAAGATGACTAATTTTTTATAATGTTCTTCAATGTTTTAGAAACATTATTTATTAATTAAAAAAATTAGAAAATTTTAAATAAAAAATATTTATTTATTTATTGAAGATTTTGGTTGTATTAAATAACCCTAGTTGGACATGATATTTATTTGAAAAAAAAAATAATTTTTTTTTAAATTGCCACATACTTTGTCTTAACTATTTGCATTAAATGCATTTTGATTAAAAATCCTATGACATCAAGTTAAAATGTGTTTCTTCGGGTTTGAATCCAAAGGGGTAGGGTATGTATCTCTATAATCTTAAGTAGTGAAATTGGTAGTGTTTTAGTTGGATTCAAAGTGTTAGAAGCTTAAAGCTTGATCTTTAGAAATGATAAATCTAGTATATAAGAATGGTGGTTGTCCTCCAACACCTCAAGTTTTGTACTCTAAAGTCTATGTATATATGCATGGATTTTTCCACTGTAATAAAAAGGCATCTTTATCCCCTAAAACAAGTGTGTATCCATTTGACACACACACACTTTTTCCATATATTTTTGATGCACTTAGGCGTGTTTCCATTTGGTATATACAAAATGTTATCTTTGATGTGCTTAGGTATGTATTCATTTGGTATATATAGAATGTCAAATGGATGTGTAGGCATATTTACTATTCTACTGGTGAAAATTATTTTCTATCCACTAAATTTAAGATCATCCATCAACTGCAATATTAAAACAAATTAACAACTTCATAATCTATACACGATTTTCCAATGTCAATGATTACATACTTACGTGGCTTTCTCATCCATTTTTGCATAGCTATAATGTCTTGTAATTGCATATACTATGTTCCCAACTTTAACCTTGTGACTCCCTTCTCCACAACTTCCACAACACCAGAGAAATCAAAGCCCAAGACAAAGGGAAGAGGGGGATTTTCTTGGTACTTTCCCATGATTTTCAAAGTATTTGCATATGTTATATTTATGGCTTTAATTTGAATTTGAATTGAGGTGGGTGAAGTCAACAAAGGAATAGGATGATCAAAGAAGATGAATATGGGGGAGGCTTTTGAGATGGGACCAATTGGGTCTCCTAATTTTCTACATATTAGCACTTGCATTTTACCATTTTAAGGAGAACCCGTAGCTTTCCAACTCCATGTTAACTAGTCATCCTTTCCCTTGAACCATAGTGTGACCAAAGCTACCTAATATCCATTATGTTGAAGCCTACAATTACATACCTATGATTATATTGGATAACACCCTGAAAATCCTAATATTTGTAAAAGAAATAAACCTATGAATATGATATATTTAAGGCATATGTATGGTTTGGATGTGTTATTTTAAAAATATTCCTTTCTTTATCTTTTTTGGGTCAATATGGCATATTTGGACATTGCTTTTCCTATCTTTCCATTTTCCAAAATAATGCTACTATGCTTTAGTGAAAGAGATTGTTGCTTGATGCTACATTTACTATTTCCTATAAAACATATATAGTAGGTTTCATTCTCCAATTTGTGGATCTAATGTGGGTTTTCTAAGGTTGATTATACATTTGACATCTTTTCTGAATATACGATACCTTAGTACAATGTTCATATACAACAATTCTTACCAATCTTGGGCAATAGTTATGCTTCCACGAATTGTTTCATCCTCACCATGATGATTGATGGGCCTATTCATTATAGATCATAAGGTTCATATTTGATACATTTTGACCATCTTTTGTACCGCATAAACCTCGTTTTGACCATGATTAATACACCAATATGGTTTTGTGCAGTTAATTGATGAATGGAATGTATTGATTGATAAACTATGTGTTATATATGATTTTATCTCTTGTTTGCACGGTGTTACAAATATTTTCATGCCTCCTAACCCATTCTCCAAGAAGGTTGAATTAGGGAAGGATTCCTAATCCAACATGGCATGAGGAAAAAGGGGGATTGTGTCCCCTCCTCCTCCTCCATAGGATGTCAAGCCTTCAAGACTTCGTGTCTATCCTAATCCATTCAAATTGATGACTAAGGGAGGCAATCTGTCAAGTGATTTGATCCCTATAATTGAGGACCATGATTATAGGGATCCTGGAGATATAATCCCTTCAATGAAGGAGTGATTGAAGGGATAAACTGAGGTAATCTCTTAGTATACGTAGAATCTAGGGGATAGCCCTAGAAAGTTAGTCATTTTATGTTAAGAAATTTTTATTTTTGAAGAACTTGAGCTTCCTTGATATGTATTTCTATTTTTGAGATAATATGCTAATGAAGAATTTGCACTTCCATATTTGCATCCATTAGTATTTTTAAGGTTCCTTACAAGATATTTGGTAGGGCTCACTCAAGGTTACTCAAGGGACCTTTGCACTTTTATTTTGTTTCATATGCTTTCAACATTATCTAGTTCATTTTACTCATAGGGTATGTTGTACATGATTTATGTATTTCTTGTAGCAATAATTTATTTTGTGTATCAACTTTGCATTGGTTGTATTAACATTGGCTTGGTTCATTTACTTTAGTTTGCATCTTAATCAATTATTTTATTTGCAATATATGTTGAATATGAAATTCTACATTTATAGTTGCAACATCATAATTCTTGTAGCAACACAGTTCCTGTAGTAGCACTTTGTTTCTTGTAGCAACATTTTAGTTCTTGTAGAAACACTTTGTTCCATGTAGCATAATTTTTGGCACATTGTTTTAGGTAGTTTCATGATTTTTTCCCTTCATTAAAATAATTATGTTATCCATGGATTACTTCAATATTATTTCAGAAGCGATTAAGTTGTTTTTTCATGCTTTATTTCAATCTTTGCAATAGAATAATTTATTATAGGGTTTGCTCTGTTTTCCTTAGAACAACTTAGGGAAATGCAACTTTTTCTTTCAACAATTTACTTCCTATTTTGGATTTGCAACCTTGTGTTCTGCTTCTTGTAGTCTTGTACCCTAGCTCTCTACTGTTAGGATAAGTATGGATTAGTCACTAGGTTATATGATTCCTTTAATTATGTTTTGCATATTTCCTTTCAAGTAGTTTGAAACTTCCCTTTCAAGTTGGATTTGATATTTCCTTACTATGATCTTGGGTTGATTATTAATCATTTTCCACTGCTGAAGTAACCTTTGTATTTCTTGGACAGACATAGTTTTCCTTTGTAGATACATGTGTATGTATGTATTTTGCACATAAAATGCATAGTATCTCTCAAATTTGTACAAACTCCAGTTGACATTTAAAGTTGTAACTGTTGCCTCCTTCCATCATCCCTTGTGAAGAGAAATTACTTTGCATGGGATTCCATGGAACATGGAAAGGGTTACCCCTTGACAACACCCCAAATGATGGAAACACATTACTCCCAAAACAACCAAACAACATAAAAGGGTTTGAAATTACAAGCATACCGAAGTATTGGAATCCTTCGCTCATCTAACCAACCCACCTTACGAAAGGATTAGCCCCAGAAACATGCCCGAAATATGGAAAAGCTCCACTTTCGAGCAAAGGAAAAGATGGAGGGATATGCCCCCTGCCACATGTGACACCTTGCAAAGGAGTTGATGAACTCCCTACACCACCACTAGGGTTAGAAAAAATTGGGTTAGAATTGGTTGAGGCATAAGGCATGTCCATAGCCATCTTTCCAAATGAAAAAGCATTAGAGACAAACAACAACGATGAAGCCACACTCAAAGGATGAGTGGACCCAATGATCAATGGAATATAGATACTATTCAACCCAACCTTCGTATCTTGAGTTACATTTGTCGTCTGGATAGTTGCGTGCGAAGGAAAGATTTGTCCCCCAACTATAGTCAATGTGGGGGTATGATGCCCCCTAGACCCTGACGCATCACTGGTAGTGTCCATAATAGAACACTGAAGAGGAAAAATAACAATGTAATCTGGATTAGAAGAAGTTGTTATGCATGGGAGAACTAGATCACCAGGTCCAGTAAGAGGAGGGTTTAATGGCCTAAGAAAGCCTTTGGCTTCAAAATCCACAACCCTAGTAACTTCTGCCGCAAAATCATTCAGATCCACAATTTTTGGTTCTAAAATATTTAAAGAACCTACTAGCTTAAAAGAACTAGTTATGTCCAATCGACACTTCTGAGGAGGCGATGGAGGCTCCACCCTTTCTGGCGAAAGACCTTGAATCGTTCGAGACCAATAGAGCAATTGGTTTTCCACCTTAAATCAATGATTCAAAACAACTACAGATAGACACCCCTAAGGTCGACTAAGAATAGAGAGCACACCACTAAAAATCCTAAAGGAAACAACACAAGCAAATAAATAAAAAGGACATTTTGAAAATTGGCATAGGTTGACCTCCACGTAATATCCCTACCTGGTGAAAGTAACCCTCTCTTCGCAGGTCACCCTCCAGGGGTATTTAAAGTGTGATGCAAGGTCTGCCTCGATTACCACTATAATCCCCCCCGAATTCACCTTTGTGATACATAGGAATGGAAACTAAATATACCAACTCACAGTTTACGTCTTGCGGTACAATCGACAGTCGATATCATAAGTATGGGTACGATAGCTAAGATCGAAGCCCCAAAAGCATCGACACCACAAAGGACTAGATGGCACTTAAGGAACCCCCATATACCCAACAATCCACGGACATTAGGACAAGTATTGGAGGGGTAATCTTCACCACTCACCCTTATGCAACCTCGTGTTTGGATCCTGTGTTAGAGGAGTTTATCGGCCACACCTATATGAAAATTGGATTTTAACACTCCCTAAGTAATACTCCTATGTTCAGTTAAAATGGAATTGGAGAGTTAATTCTCCAACCTATTCCAAGGCGCTAACTTAAATTAGTTCATGAACCCTAGAAACAAAAGTCTAGTAAATTTTAATTTTAGCGTTCATTTTATGGGTTGTTGTTACACAATAGAAATGATTGTGCAACTAATGGTGTTTTATGACACTGTAGAAAGGAAACACTATAAGAATATTGTTGTCTTTATTAAACAAATCTTATCCTTAAAAAAATGAGCGTTTATGAACACTTTGATGCAAGATTTTCAAATTTCAATGCAATTCTTTTCCTTTTCACATATGCAATGCAACTTTTATTTTTCAAGGAACATGCATTGCAACATTTTGAAAGATACACAACTTTTAGATTTCTTTTTCAAAATTGAAAATTGCTACTGAAAGAAAATAAGAAACCCTAGACGCCTACAGATGCAACTAACTTTTATGTGAATGCAAGAGGAATAAAAGTATGCTACAACTAAGACCTATTTTTTTCTTTTTCAGTTAGAAAAAGACAAGAAATTGCTGGAAGAAACTAATCTAAAAACAAAACTCTTCTTATTCAAAATCTTTAAATATAGCACAAATCTAATGGAAATGCAAGGGAGAAACATAACACAACTCTTTAAACAAAATCTTTGAGATTATAAAACAGACTACGCAAGCAATCGAAAAAAAAAAACTAAAAAAGAACTATTTACACCACAAAGCAACCAAAAAAGACTTAAAACCATAAAAGCATTAGACACAATTCTTTTTCCTTTAGTTTTATAAACAAAGACTAATTTTTGAGACTGTTAATACCCTGACAAAAACCAAGAGAGCCCAAGAGAATCCCTAGAGACCCAAACAAGATCTTGAACAAGCAAAAAGGCAAGAAAAACCTCTTTGTGGGACATGTACGTGCCTATTACCAAGGAAATGTGTGTATGTACATGGTCTTACCTTCTATAGGTCACATATGTATGCTTCTGTTACTTAAGAACAAAGAAAATACCACCTATAATTTCAAGAAAGGCTTGAAAATGATTGGATTCAAGGACTGAAAATAAAGTAAATTTCTAAAAGATTCAACGCAGTAGTAAAAAACATAAAGAAAATTTAAAAAAATCAAGGCAAACACCCTAAAATAACCTAATAGGAGACACTCCCCAATGGAGTCGCCAATTTTGTTGATGGAGAATGTTCTCCAATGGCTAGGTTATGACCACAACAGACCAATGACCCAAAAGACTAACTCAATCCCAAAAAGACAATCAAGCAAATTGTAACTAACTAACTAACTAACTCTTAGTAAGAAGGATGGAAACAAACCTAGATCCAATTGTTTGATGTAGATCCCTCACTTGAAACTTTTACTTCAACGTTCCACCCCAACACTTCTGCCAACCACCTACACACAAGGGGGGGGACAACTACAAGATAGGTAGTTAAAATATAACTAACTTTCGGATACGCTAACTGAAATCAAGTCCATTAGTGTTCTAAATAATTAAATGCTCACATATAACAATCATAAACTAAAACACAAAGTTGGATGGGAAAGGAATCTCTTTCTTGATTAAACAACAAAGTTAATGAATGTTACAACCTGTAACCATTGCGGTGTTGCTTCAGAATCAACATCTAGGTTCCTCCACCAAGGCCAATGATGATCAACTCAACCTTCAACTTCTTCACTCAAACAGGGTCGAGAAACATAAGTGGTATCTTTCTGACAAGATAAAGTTAGCAAAGACTGCTAAAAATATGGGTTTCCAGATCTGAAGGTGATAATTCACCAACACAGGATTAGGTGCTTGCAGACTAGGCAATAAATGACCAACACAATGGTGAAAAATGGCATGATGATATCTCCTCTACTCCTTGAATCCATTTTATACTCCAAGAAAGTGGTTAGAGTAGTTAGCCATGGGAAATAGGGGGTCAGGGATTGGAGGAACCCGTAAACCCCGCCCAAAATTTAGAAAATTTATATTCTTTTAGACAAGTAAATGTATATGCGGGTTGATAAAGGCCAACAAGAATGTGTATACATGTTGCATAACTGACATGGAACGTACATCTTAAGAAATGGGTTTTTTTAATGATTTCTAAGGAGGAATAAAGGCAGGTTGAATCTACAAGCAGGGAAAGGGTATTTGAATCATGCCAATAGGGAATCAATGCATATGAGGTGGAAAATGATGCTATAACAAAGAATCATCAAGCTATAACACTACATTATGTAAAGGAGAAGTCGAAATGTTTCAAGGAATCTTTTTATGCACATATGAGAATATGATCCTTTGTATCCCTCTTTGAGTGTCTTCATCATATGCTAAATGTATCTTTTCTGTCATCTCAAACTAAAAAAATACATTTTTTTCCATGGAAATAAATAAATGTAAATGTCATAAGTTGAAGTGATACAAAATAACATAAGGTTTAGTAAGGGGATCTAATTTAATTAATCTTTCATGGGGGATTTGATCCAAATTGAATCCACATGAAAAAAATTAGTTGTTGGCTCAGGTTCTACGAGGATCATCACAAGAAAGGTTCAAGTATATGGAGGAGGTAGGAGACAGGGTTAATGGCATGAACGTCTCCATGCCATCTTAGTTGGTGTCCACACCTGCATTAATATAATATGCTCAATGTGAGCATGGGGAATGTAAATGAATGGGAAAAAAACATACTAAAAAAATGAGAAGGAGAGAGAGAGATTATGTATTTAAAAATAAAAAACATGAGACTTTATATCTCAAATGTACTTGAAAAAAAAAAGAGAGGAGAAGCATGTTGGACTTGGGGGAAGCTGAAGAGTTGGGGATGCCTAGCCTTTTAAATTCAACCCTAACTGAGTTATTCTCATATTTACTCTTGCATCACAAATGAAGAGGGGTTCTTTGACTAAGAGTGAGAGGACTCATGTGTGAAGATTGAGAATGGACCAAGGATCTTGAGGGTATTGTAACTTTGGTAAGAAATAAAGAGCCTAGTTGAATCCAATTGAATGCTAGTTTTCCCATTTGAGTTTCCATGGATCATTGTGGGAATAGGACTATAGGGAGATCCAAAGCTTAACCATTATCACCATTATCTATGTTCGTGAAATGGATAGGTTATAAGCCTACCATTTATGGATCATATGGTATCAGAGCTCAAGTTAAAATGTACTTGGTGAGACCTGTAGAATAAACACTCCCAATGATTATATAAGTGGACAAGAATTGTTGTCAGGCCTTCATAGTAGATGAACAACAATAACATGGGTCATCATGGAGAATACAAAGAAGAATATCCCATGGTCAGGTTGGATCGGTTAGAGTAGAGAATTACCACATGTACATTGATGATAACACCACTGCTAGTAGTGACGGGTATGGAAGAACCCTCAACAGAGACTGAATATGGAGAATGCAAATACAACCTGAAAGATGATAAGAAAAAGAAGGAACCAAAGTCAGATCTCAAGACTAAGACAAAGATGAAAGAATGCAACGATAGAAAAATTCTAGAGCATTTTCCATACCGATGCCTTTTACATGTAGAGGCCAAGGTGGACATCAAGCCTTATGCTGGAGAATTTGATGCCATCAAACTAAACCAATGGTTACAACAAATGGAGTTGTACTTTAGTGAACACGAAGTCACCAAAAATAGAGGATTTCATTTGCTAGATTAAAGCTTGAGGCTATGCTTTGGCATGGTGGGAGAGTGATGAAACAAGAAGAGCACTAGAAAATGAGATATTGGTGACCGATTGGAAGGTTTTCAAGGAAATGATCAAAGCTCAGTTCTACTTAATTAGGTATGAAGAGAAACAACATATTGTGTGGCACTACTTTAGGGAAAGGAAAGGACAATCAGTGCAAGACTTCACTACAGAGTTCAAGAAGAGATTTATATAGCAAGGTGTCTCTCTCAAAAGTTCAGATATCTTGATCAAGTATTTCGGAGCATTGCTTCCTCAAATTTGGTGAAAGTTAATGTTGTTCAAGACTAAGAAAATTGACGATTCAACAAGTTTTCAAGTAGAGTACCTTGAAGGAGACAAACATAAGAAATAGTGTGGCATGCACAAGCAAACAAAACCACAAGAGAAATAGAGGAAAGCGAATAAGAAGAAGTGGAACGGAAAGAAGATTGTGGCACTGACACAAGAAGTAACCCCTTCCATCAATCAATGTAATGCATGTGAGAAAAAGGGATGCACTAGGGAAGACTACTAGAAATTGCAACCTCAGAAGCACCCCAAGAATTTTTAGAAGGGGGAAAAGAAGGTGACATTGATAACTGTAGTCGTGGAGAGGGTGGATAGTACCTCAAAATCAGAAGGGAATATTAGTTGTACTACTTTTCATAAGGAAGTAGCACTAGCTAGTTGTAGTCACAAGGAAGAGAAGGATATGAAAGAGTTGTTATACATCACGATCCACATGAAACAAAGTATGGTGGATTGCTTGTTTGATATTGATTCACAGTACAAATTTATCTATGCAAAATCAGTTGAGAATCTTGGATTAGAGACTCATGACCATTCATGGCCATATCCCTTGGGTTAGGAAGGAAATACATAGAATTGAGAATGGACAAACAATGCATATTCAAGTTTTCCATCAACCATAACTTTTTGGATGTGGTTCCATTGGACGTGTGTGGAGTCATTTTGGGAAGCTCATACTTGTATGTGAGAAATGGAATCTTCAAGAGGAGAGAAAACTAGTATAGGCTTGTCAAATATGGGAAGGGACAAATCCAAACTTTCTTTGACTAGTGCTCATCAGGCCAAGAGAATCATTAGCAACACATAAGTTTGACTTGTTGTTTTTGAAAGAAGGAAAGCAACAAGGAAAAGGAAGTGAGCTAGAAATAAAGGCATACTTGTAAGGATGTAGTGGTGAGTAGCACCAACAACTTAAACAATTGATTGAATCCTACATGGAGGTGCTCCAAGAATCTCAAGGGATGCCACACAAGTGAAAGTTTGAGCTTAAGATTTAGTAGTTACAAGTGGAGTCACCACTGACAAACATTGGGATATATAGGTAGCCCAGATTCGAAGCAAACAAAGTGAAGAAGCTATTGCAATAATTGTTGGAGCAAGGAGTCATAAGGCCCAATATGTTTCCATGTAGTTCATCCATCATCATGGTGCTAAATAAGGATGATAGCTAGAGAATGTGCATTGAATATTGTTCCCTAAACAAAATCACCATCAAGAATAGATATCCTCTACCAATGATTGATGACTTTTTGGATCAACGGAAACAAGCCAAGTTCTTCATCGAGATAGACCTCAAATCAAGTTACCATCAAGTGATAATCAAAGAAAAAATCGTGTGGAAGACAACAGTCAAGACAAGAAAAGGTTTGTATGAATGGTTAGTGATGCCTATCATTCTATGTAATGCACCTGCAACTTTTATGAGATTGATGAATGATGTGCTACATCATTTTATTAACTCATTTGTAATAGTATATCTGGATGGCATACTAATCTTCAATAATTCTTGGCATGAGCACATATCACATGTGACACAAGTCCTAAAGACATTAAAGAAGAATCAATGGATCACAAATTTGAAGAAGTGTGAGTTTGGGAAGGACCCTTGATTTATCTTGGACACATAATCGATGGAAGACAAATAAGGGTGTATCCAAATAATATTGCAGTCATCAACAAATGGATTGTTCCCACCAGCTTGATAAAGGTCAATTTTTTTATCAAATCAACTCAATACTTGAGGGAGTTCATTGTAAACTTTTTTACAGTAGCAACACAATTGCACGCCACGACTGCCAAGGAAAAGAGATTTCATTGGGGTAAGCCAAAAAAAAATGAGCATTTGAAGACCCGAAGAGGAAGATCAACAATTCACCCATCCTAGTCATGCCCAATTTACAATGACCATTTGAACTAGAGATAGTTGCAAGTGGTTATGCAGGGGCGATGCTTATGCAAGGAGGAAAATCGATATGTTATCATTCAAAGTTGTTTCATGGAGAAGTACTTAACTATGCCATGTATGATAAAAATATCTATGTGATTATGCAAGCAGTGAAGAAGTGGACGCCTAGCTCCTGGGGAAAGAGACCATCATACACACCAATCATTAACCCCTATACTACGTGTAAAGTCAAATCAAAATGCATCAAGTGAGACACTACAAGTGGTTGGGATTCTTGCAACAATTCCTCCTACTCATCAAGTACAAGAAATGAGCTACAAACAAGTTAGTTGATATGCTTTCATGACCCCTAGTGAAGAAGATTATATTCATTGGAATGATAATGCAACTTGAGCCCACCACTTATGAATTGTTGAGTGAAGACTATGAGGGAGATGGAGATTCTAGAGGAGTATACACACAACTGGAGGACATGTCGATCACTGCCATGGAAGGAAATGAATATCACCTCCAAGACGAGTTGTACAAGTTGGACAAATTGTTTATAGCACTTACTCCTTACCATATTTCAGGAGTACATAGCACATGTCAGAAACCTGACCAGAAAGAAGATCAAAGTGTTGAGATCAGATAATGGAGGAGAATACACCTCCCAGGATTTCAATGATTTTTTCATTGAGGCAGGGATCAAGAGGGAGTACATTATTCCTTACAACCCTCAACAAAATGGGGTTGCAGAGAGGAAGAACATATCTATTATTGAGGCAGTCAAGGCAATGATTCATGATCAACATTTACCTATGTTTATGTGGGCAGAAGCATCCATAATTGCAGTGTATGTTCAAAATAGAAGTCCTCATAAGACTTTAAGAAGCATGACTCCCGAGGAGGCCTTCACTGGAGTGAAGCCTGAGGTTGGACACTTCACGATATTTGGGTGTTGAGAATACATTCATATACCCAAAGAGAAAATGACCAAGATAGACCCTTCAAGTAGAAATGGAACATTTGTGGGGTACAATGAGTCTTCGAAGGCATACTAAATATACATCCCTGGTCAGAGATAGATTGAAGTGAGTAGAGATGTTACCTTTGAGGAGGAGGTAGACTTCAGGAGATCTAGAGGATATCACATAGAAATTGATAGTGAGAAACATGAAGAGATGGTGCCTTCTCCCCCTCACCCTCCAACATTTTAGACGGAGACAATTGAGCCTATTGATCCCATTGATCTTGTAGGTCCAATAGATGTTCCTAAAGATATTGTAGTAGGTCAGAAGAGACCTACACGGTCTCGTCAGACTCTGTAGGAGGTAGAAGGACATGCATCTCCTCATGGTACCTTCCAAGACAACAAGAGAACTTAGAGATATTTGTGCTATTCCACAACTATGAGCCACATCATTGATTTTGAGCCTTCATGTTACGAGGAGGCATCTATTCAACTGGTATGGAGAGATGCCATGATGGAGGAGTATCAGTCCATCATGAAGAATGATGTGTGGGATATTTTTCTGAGGCCTGAAGGAAAGTTTGTAGTGACTTCCAAGTGGATCTATAAGATTAAACATACAATTGCCAGGATCATCGAGAAGCACAAAGAATATTTGTTGCTAGAGGATTCTCTTAGGTGGAGGAAATATATTATGAGGAGACATTTTCTCCTATTTCTCGATACACTTCTATCTGAATGATTATTTCCCTTGCAACATCCATGGGTTGGATACTACATCAGATGGATCTGAAGATATCCTTTCTCAATGGAGATATTGAGGAAGAAGTATACATCGAGAAACCATATGGTTTATTCATACATGAGAAGGAGTCTCATGTGTGCAGGTTGAAGAAGGCCTTGTATGGACTCAAGTAGGCACCTAGAACTTGGTATACAAGGATTGATGGACACCTGATGAGTTTGGGCTTCTGATTTTTTTTTATTGATCCCAACCTATACTACAAGACTGCTAACGATGAGTCCATGATTTTGGTCCTCTACGTTGATGATTTATTCCTCACCGATACAAAGAGACTTATTGTTGAATGCAATTATGCGTTGGCCTCTGAGTTTGAGATGAAGGAACTTGGTATGATGTAATACTTCTTGGGACTAGAGGTGTGGCAGAGAACTGATGAGATCTTCCTAAGTCAAGGGGAGTACACATTTGAGATATTGAAAAAGTTTGGGATGATGAACTATAAACCCATGGCTACACCAATGGTGTTGAATCTGAAGAAACTAAGTTTAGCTTCTTTGGATTCTGACAAGATTGATCCAACCTTGTACAGACAAATGATGGATCATTGATGTATGTGGTTAACACCAAATGAGATATTTTCTATGTAGTGAGTGCACTTAGCCAATTTATGAGTCAACCGAGACATACACACTGGATTGTTGTGAAGCATGTGTTGAGATACATGTGAGGAACAATTGGACATGGTATGAGATATGCTTCCAGTATTGACATGAGATTGCAGGGATATACTAACTTTGATTGGGCAGGGAGCGCAGTCGACAGGAAGAGCACCTTTGGGTGTTTATTCACTTTGGGATCTACCATGTTTTCCTGGTGTATCAAGAAACGTACTTCTATGGCCTTGATCACCGTAGAATAATATTACATTGCATTAAGTGTGACAATCTGTGAAGCTATGTGGATTCCTAGGATCCTTGCATATTTATTTGGAAATGTGTTAGATTCCACCGTTATTCATTTTGATAACTAGAGCTGTGTGAAGCTCTCAGAGAATCTAGTGTTTCATGACAAATTGAAACACATTGAGATCAAGTGCCATTACATTTGAGACATGGTGCAAAGGAAGGAAGTAATGGTGTAGTACCTTCCTACATATGAGCATGTTGTTGATGTTCTTACCAAACCCCTTACCAGGATGAAGTTCAAGTACTTCCGTGACAGACTCGGTGTGGTAGAGAATGCCTCCCTCACTGAAAATGAGTGTTGATGTTTGCAGCTTCTTGAAACATTCTCCAGATCACACTCCTGTGTGAATGATTTGAGTTGATTTGTGACGACACTTATCCGAGAAGGGATAAATGGGTTTGGGCTTATAGCCCAACGTCCCTTATGGAGATCACATGAGGACATGTCAAGGAATTGAAATTGACATCGCACACTATGGGGAGTTGACCGTAGTGTTTCTAGAGGGAGTAGCCTCCAGAAGTCTACATGGGAGTGCCATGTGTGACAAATATTTTTTAGATCATACTCCTCCGTGACTGAGTTGATTTGATCTGTGAGGACACTTATCCAAGAAGGGATAAGTGGGTTTGGGATTATATCCCAATGTCCATTGTGGAGAGAACACGAGGAAATGTCAATGAGTTGACCTTGATGTCACACAATATGGGGAGTTGACCCTAATGTTGTTGGAATATTGGTTGTTGTCATTGATGTCAACCCTAGTCATTGGTTTTGGACCGCAAGATTGATGAAGGTATTTGCACATGAAGGACAATGCACATTCAGATAAAACACCCATGGATGGATAGTATACATCACATTGTTTCTAGTGGTATGTGGCACGTCACCTGGATCCTCATGGTTAAGGAGAAATGAATTTTTGAAGATGACAAAGTGAATTGAAGAAGGAAGTACATGTAGGCCCTGAAGATAATTAAAGAACATAATTACAAAATAAGAAAGTGTCAGGTCGGCCCTGATGTTAAAAGGAAGTGAAATAAATGGTATAAATAAATACCATTATACATTAATTTGATACACAAATCGAATTTTAGAGGAAATCCGAAGTAAAGAAGGCTGGATTTCAAGGGAGGATGAAGTCTTTTGGTGATGTGTTCTAAGGTATGTTATTTTCAGGTCATCTTACCATTTTTGCTATAACTTTTTTTTATAGAACGATTCAGATGGTGAAATTGCCATGGTATTGATAAGACATATCAAGGTACCTGTGATAAAATTTTCATCTCTTGATTCACTATAATTATGGAGATACACTATGTGGAAGATAGGGTTTTTGACCAGTCCTGAAGCTAGTCAATAAATAGGTGTTCCGGGTAAAACAGTCATAAATTATTCATAGAGAATCCAAATTAAGTGGGACAAATTGAATTGGAAATAGTATAGACTTTAGTTTCTTGTGTGCTAGTTTCAGAATCTGATGTTAAATATTGAGCACGGGGCATTCTATACAAGTTCGGTCTCAATAAACCAGAATTGAACAAGGTCTACCATTCTCTCTATAACTTCTTTTTGGGGAGGATTCAAGGAGTGAAACTTGGAGAAGTTTCAGAGAATACATTGAGTAATATTATATAAAGGATCAAAGTATTCCAAGAATTGAATAATTGCAGAAATTGAAGAAGTCTCAGGAAGCATTATCAGGTTCTATGTGATGGTTGGTTGATGGTGATGATTTAATGTAAAGTTTTATTATCTCTCATATATTCTTGGGTGGAAGGAAGGGGCAAGGATGGAGAGTTAAACCCTCTCTTGATATGGGAGGATTGTATCTTCCTCTTGGAGGTTTATCCCTCCCTTTACATTTGGAAGCTGTAGCTACCTTTGGAAGTCATTACTTCCCTTGAACAATAACTATTGATTATTTCTCATATATTGTGCATGGTGTATTGTGGTGTATTGGTGTAACTCTTATACTATTGTTCATTTCTCATTGGATATAATTGAATGGTTTAAGTATAAGTTGAAAAAGGTTTTAAATTGTACTTGATACTGATTCACCCCCCTCTAAGTATCAACAATTGGTATCAGAGTGGGTTACCTTCAGTACAATTTAACCACTGGAAGGAAGATTCTAAGAAGAAATGGAAGACAAAATTCCAAATGGTATTCCACTGTTTTATAGAAGCAATTTTGAATACTGGAGTAATATAATGGAAACTTACTTGAAATCTCTTAGGGCAGATGTTTGGTTCTCAGTTGCTTCAGGATACAATTCTTTGAAGAAACCAAAGACTGTTGCTCAGAAGGAAGCAAAAAGGAACAATAAATTGGCAATAGATACCATCATGGATGGATTGACAGATTCAGTGAATTCCAAGGTGGGATCATGTGCATCATCAAAAGAGATTTGGGACAAGCTAAAATACCTTTATGCAAGGGAAGAATAAGAAGAAGAAGAAGAAGAAGTTGAAGCAAATTACAACATCTCATATTTCAAAGAAGCAACTAGAGGTCAGTTCTTTTTCTTTAATTGTGAAGGAGTGGGACATGTTGAATTTGAATTTCCTCATCCAAGGATTGAAAGAGATGACATTGAAGAATAAAAGTCCAATGAAGAAGAAAATCATGAAGCAAAAGTTATTCAACAAGAAGATGAGAATCTTAAAAAATTGAAGCACGTTGAGATTGAAAATAGCAAGCTCAAAGATACGCATAGAAAACTAAGAAGTGAATTGGGTAGTTGTGAAAAGACAGTTGTAAGCTTGAATAAACAATTATAAGACTTTGAGAAACTAAGAGAAGAAAAAATTTCCTTGAAAACTCTACTCAAAGAAGAAAGAAGAATATGAGAAGTAAGGAATGTCCAAATGATGAAGAAAGAAGAATATTGTGAGAAACTTGAACAAGAAGTTGTCTCATTGAGGAAGACCTTAATAAACTCTCAAGTTCCAAAATACTTAACACATCTTGGATGGATGGGTGAAACTTCATACAAAGAAGATGCAAATACCAACAAGAGGTTGAAGAAAGAGCTACACAGACACTTGATGAGAAGTGGACTAGGATACCAGAAATAAGGAATGATTACAAATGAGATGAATATCCAAGAAGTCCTCCTACCTTCAGGAATCAAAGAAGCTTCAATCAGTATGAAGGAAACTACATAAGAGTAGATCATGAATCAAGATGGACTACATCAAAAAGAAGGCCACTTACTCCAAGGTATCAAAATTTCTTTCTTAGTCATTGTTATACTTGCAAAAATTTTGGACATAACGCAATTAATTGCAGAATCAATGAAAGCAACAAATACGCAAGAAACATGAATGGTGTAAATAGAAGATATGGAAATAATCATGGATTTGTCAACAAAAGTTATAATTCATTTTCCCCATTGATGGACAAAAATATTGTAGGCTACAAATGTAATTATCTTGGTCACAAAGCACGAGATTACAGATATATGAATGGAGATGTCTCTATGCCAACCACAATATGGAGAAGGAAAGAGATTCCAAACAATGAAGATTGTCGAATAACATTAACCACTGAAGAATGTAAAGAAGAAGATGAATGGTACATAGACAGTGGATGTTCTTCACACATGACCGGGGATCAAGACAAATTCATCAGCTTGA
>ML779005.1:202609-222366 GCA_009831015.1 Picea engelmannii | reverse complement strand
ATAAATATCATTATACATTCATTTGATACACAAGTCGAATTTAAGAGGAAATCAGAAGTAAAGAAGGCCGGATTTCAAGGGAGGATGAAGTCTTTTGGTGATGTGTTCTAAGGTATGTTATTTTCAGGTCATCTTACCATTTTCGCTATAGATTTTTTTCTAGAACAATTCAGATGGTGAAATTTCTATGGTATTGAGAAGACATATCAAGGTACCCGTGGTAAAATTTTTATCTCTTGATTCACTATAATTACAGAGATACACTCTTTGGAAGATAGGGTTTTTGACCAGTCCTGAAGCTAGTCAATAAACAAGTGTTCCTGGTAAAACAATCATAACTTCTTCATAGAGAATCCAAATTAAGTGGGACAAATTGCATTGGAAAGAGCTAGAGAGAGTATCCTCTAGAAACCCACATGGGAGTGTCATGTGTGACAAACCTTTTTTCTACAATTTCTCGAGTAAGCATTCGATGGACCTTCTGTAACATACAAAATATACATAATATTAAGTGATAATAATCATAAATAATAATAATAATAATAATAATAATAATAATAATAATAATAATAATAATAATAATAATAATAATAATAAATAGTTATTAATTATCTAAGGGACACATCCTTTCATGGATGGTCACCACATGTGACTTTAGGTTCTCTATATATTTGGCACTCTCATTGTACATCTATTCATCATATATTATCTATTTCATCTCATTATATACATTATTATTCAATATATTTTGTTGCCGAGTATGGATTATAGTTATTTATTCCATTTATAGTGGATGTCCATCGTAAGAACCATATTGGTTCTTTGCATTGGTATCAAAGCAAGTCTGATCCTAGCCTTTGGCTGCCAGAACTGTGGTCAAAATTTTGTTGCCCTTGGCAACGTCACTGTAGGCCTTTGGCCACTCAAATTTTTAAGTTTTTGGAACTTCGGTCTTTGACCAAAACTTGGCCTTTGGTCATTCGA
The DNA here is from genome assembly GCA_009831015.1 of Picea engelmannii. Classification (NCBI taxonomy): domain Eukaryota; kingdom Viridiplantae; phylum Streptophyta; class Pinopsida; order Pinales; family Pinaceae; genus Picea; species Picea engelmannii. The sequence goes on along the minus strand of ML779005.1, from coordinate 221,382 downwards.
AGTTAAGAATTACTCCGCTGTCAAAAGAATTAGAAGAAATATCAGGTCATATTGATGCTTGAAGAAAAAAAGAAAAAAGAAAAACCATAAAAGGAAAAAAAAAACAAAAGAAAAAAGAAAATGTTTTTTTAAGGTGCACGTGAAGAAGTATAAGTGCACACCAAGAAGTTTGAAGGAAATATTCTGAATTTGGCATTAGTTAAGTTAATTGTCATTTAAAAAGTGAGAAACGATAATTTAAAAGAAAAACTTTCAAAGAAGAGGAAAAGTGAATATTTATTTTACCTTTGGAGATTTACCATCCCATGGTTTTGAAAACCATTGGCCCATGGTATTCCATACCATATATAATATATATGCGTGCGTATTTACCTCTAAATAAGTATTTCAAAAAACTTCGGGTCACGTTTATTGAGCCCTAACGACCGTTGACAAATAGTCAAGAGTATAAAAGGGATTTATAAGGTACTTTTTATAAAGTTTAAAAAGGATTAAGTCATAAATTTTAAAGAAAATAAAGTGAAAAGAATATTAAAATGAGTAACAATTAAAAAAAATAAGTAAAAGTAAAAGAAAAAAAGTGGGTTTTTGGAATTCATACATTTATCATTTATAAAAATAAATACGAAGTGAACTATGACATCTACAAAGAAAACATTTTCGGCAAAATGTCTCTATTGCTCAAAAGAGGAAGAGTATGAAAGGGGCCTTATGAATGGAACTCGCCCTTGTCCATATTGTAAAAATCTTTTTACTTTAGTAGAAAATCAAGGTGACACACATAATCTTGAGGGAAAATTACTAGAAAAAGACAAAGACACTTCTTACTTAAAAAAATATAACCAAAAGTTTTTGGTACAAATAAACAAGGCAAAAGATAAGAAGCGAAGGGATCAAAAGTTAGAACAAGCTAATTATGATCTCATTAAGAAATTAACAGAGAAAGATGAAGATAATTGTCATTTAAAGAACCATAATCAAAGCTTGGTTGAACAAATCAAGAAGTTAAAGAATGAGAAGAAATTGTCCGAAAAATATGAAGACACCTCTCTCTTAAGAATACTTAATCAACAATTTCATGCACAAATTAAAATTTAAAGAATGAAATAACAAAAAATTTGGAATAAAAAAATGAAGATGACAAGTCAGGAAATAAGGAAGAACTTTTACGTTTAAGGCGACATAATTAAGACTTACTTACCCAAATTAGAAAGATAAAACATGATAAGAAATCTTTACAAGAAGAGCTAGATCATAAAGAAACAATGACTAAATCAATTGAAATAGAGAAGCTTCTAGTTCAAAAAATCCAAACCTTAGAGAAAGAAACAAACATCGATCCAATTGAATTACCAGAAACATCAAAAGTTGAAGAAAGATCCAATAAACAATATTCAGTAGAGATTTAGGTGCCTTATTGGCATCCAAATCACAAGAGTCGTTACGACCAACAACAAGGTCAAGATGAATATAAAAAATGTTCTTCTTACCAAAAACTAAACTACAACATTGAAAAAGAACGAAGAAAAATCGACAACTTCTATGGAAGCCTAAAATAAGAAATCTTATCCGAATAATCAATCATCAAACAATTCTAATGAAAATAGATTTGGGATGGATCACTTCCAAAGAGATGCAACATATTACTTCAGGAATTTGAATATTATATTGTTTTTTTTCGTCAAGTGTCGCAACTACAAAAACAAAAGATCATGAGAAGTTAGTTCGAGTTAGAACAAGAGATAGGTGCTTCTCTAATCATGCTTTGAAGACAAAACATTTTTAAGGGGAAGACAATGTAACATACAAAATATGTATAATAATAATAATAATAATAATAAATAGTTATTAATTATCTAAGGGATGCATCCTTTCATGGATGGTCACCACATGTGCCTTTAGGTTCTCTATATATTTGGCACTCTCATTGTACATCTATTCATCATATATTACCTATTTTATCTCATTATATACATTCTTATTCAATATATTTTGTTGTCCAGTATGGATTACAATTATTTATTCCATTTATGATGGATGTCGATCGTAAGAACCATATTGGATCTTTACACCTTCTCCTAGATTGGGTTGCAAACCAAGGGAGATAGAATGCATTTATCACAAAGGTGTACTTGTGGTAAATGGGCCCAGGCATAGTCCTTCCTTGTTCATGAAAAGGAATAGTATGGACTCGAGGTTCTTGAGGTGTTTTCCACATGTTGGTTAGCATCCAACTAACATTCACTCACAGGGTGTGCCTATGGTGAATGAACTTGGTTGAGAATGTCTCCCTCATTGAGAGGGAGTGTTGATTTTTGGACAACATCGGGAATACATTCTTCTATATATATATATATATATATATATATATATATATACGACATGATATTTATAATACAACGTATACATATACATAATAAATAAGTAGTTACTTATTATCCAAGGGATGCATCCTTTCATGGATGGACACCATATGTTCTCTATATATGGAACTCTCATCATTGTAATAATATATCAATCTATTATAATCATTTTTCCTTAGAATTTTCTACTATACTTGTGTCTCTATGCATGGTTATTCTTCTTGTGATATTGGTTATTAATGTTGTTATTGTTCATGGTTTATGCTTCAATTCATGTAAATTTGTAAAAAAACTGAATGTAATTGAACAACATTAAACTCCAACAGTTCACATTAGGTATCTTATTCAAACTTCACACTAGATTATGAATATATGCAATTTACCAAGTTTCAGCATGGGAGGACCATCATAGAACCCTATTAGGTGTGTCAATACCCAAGTATAGGACTATTTCCCAAGAAACCCATCAAAGTGTAAGTGTGAGTGAGTGGTATGACTTGGGTATTTACTTCATGGTCATGGTGTCATTGACATGCAATGCCATGTGTGATGTTCATCTCCTTGAGTTCCTTTATAGAGGGAGTGCTTAATGCATTGAGTTAACCTTTCCTCTGCATTGTTTCTGTCCACCCCTCATCTTGTCTTTTGATATTCATTTATTTATTTTGCAAGCCTCCTTTTAGTTTTATGCATTTATTGCATAAGGATAATTCAATTAATTCATTTCTTTAGATATGCATTTAGTTCATTGTGACTTAGGGTAATGGCCTCATAGTGAGAGGGTAGAACTCATGCTTACTTGGATTTTGATTTATCATTCATATCCCTCTATTGTTGTTTTTCATTTTGAATTTATAACATGCTCTTTCTATTCCTTTTTTGCAGCTGCATCAACCTCGGGCATTCAAGCCCCTTATTATCATAGGAGACTGAAGCCAAACCTTTTTGGGATACATGTAGCAACAATTCCCAAAATATAGGATAACGAAAGGAAAACATATGAAAAGTGTTAAGTATGGAAAGGTACATGTATGTTACCCCTATCAAGGCCTCAAAGTAGAACCCCTTTTCCCCAAGAGTGACAACACTTGACTAGAACACATATGATGGCCACCAAGGTGAAACAAGGAAAAAACATAACTTCCAAGCATCATGACTCATTATCTGAATTCAACCCATGATCCTTACCTAAATGCCCAATACATTAAATGGAACACTTCCTATGAAATAATGGTTAACGTACCTTATGTGTGTTGGACCACCATCATTATATGAGTATGCTGATCAAGTAAATGAGCTAAGCAATGATGAGGAAGAGACATCTTAGGGGCCATTGTTTGTGGATAATGATAGTCATCATCTTTGGGACCACCTTCTTCAATGTGGATCATCAAGAATGATCTCCTCTAGTTATCCCTAGGTGAGAGGATGTAACACAACCATTGCAACATCAATGGACATTGGTATAAAAAGTGCTCGAAAATTCATTCAGAGTTTTACTCGTATCAAAAAGTTAAACAAATGATGGTATGGTAGAATAGATGAAGAGGGAAAGACTCAAATAATGCACTATTCCTACAAATATTAGCAGTGAAAGAAGAAGATAAGCTTTCCAAGAAGGAATTAATAAACTCAAAGACTTCTATAATTGAAACCTTACTTGATTTCAAGGTAAACATGATAAGAAGAATCCTTTGATGCTTGAGTAGAGTTTTTCAATTTGAATGGGCTCTATGGTGCTATTTTTGAAATTGCTCCACATATAGAGAGAAGTAAGAAGAAATTTCGTTCCATAGTGAATAGTAAAAAAAATGACCCAATGATCACCGATATACACTCATGTAGCTTGTGATTCCCACACTTGAGCAAATTATTTAAATTGTGGCAGCTAGAATTAATTTTCATGTTATTTTTTATCCTTTAATCCACGGGATGTATAAGGAATAAATGATAATTTTATATTTTCAGAGATGTAAACACATGAAGCAACACCTAATCATCATGAAGAATATGAGAGAAATAATTAAGCAAGTAAGCAATGGCATGCACAAGATATAAAGGAAAATAATTAGGTGGTTTCCCCCTAGAGAGAGGTGGAGTATGTATTTTTGTTGAGGTTCACCTTTAACTAATTTAAAGAGTACACGAATAACTCATTGGATTTTGAGAAAGGTAAGAGCTAGGTCCAAGCCTCATGAGAGCCCAATATTCAAATGAAGGTGATAGTAGGAGAAGCATGTGATTTTCATGAATAGAAAATTAGTCACCATAAGTTGTGACAACTACTAAATTAATTTGCAACATATTTTAGTGTAAGCCAAGTTGCACAACTCATAGGGAAACATCCAATATTGAATCATGAGAGAATCCACACCCAATAGGTAGTTCAACATTCAAATTCTTGGGAATTATAACGAAGTTGCAAGATTTATGGAAAGCTAAATTTTCATATGTATTCAAAATAGGACCACCAGTGAAATAACAAGAAGGAAAGCCATTAGTATCTTTGGGAGAAATTTGTAGAACTTATTTTATTTCCTTTGGATGTAAATTTTATAGGAACCAAAATATTTCCGAGTTTCATTTGATTAATGGTTGTTTCTTTCACCGGTAGGAAGAATTTTTTATTTTTCATTTTTTGGAATATATACTAGGAATATACCCAGGTTAAAGTGGATTTTGGAGAAGTTTGGGAATTTTTCAACATGACATTGGAGAGAATAGAACCCAGGAAGGGAGGATAACAATCATTCCTCCCATTTTTTTCTCAAATCCTGATAGTGAAATTGGTTTTGAAGGGCCTCGTTCAGTAAGGTGACCTAGGTTTGAAACTCTGCGGTATCCGAGAGGAGACACCTAAAATCCAGCCATGTTAAGGGTTGGTGTGGCCCAAGTTAGGTGTGATCCCTAAGTGATTTTGATGTCTTAGATTCCCTTGGGTCGTGGTTTCTTATACCATAGGCTAGTCCCGCAAGCCATCGACATTCTAGCATACAAAAAAAAATCATTCCCCCCAACCACCTAAACTAAAGACAATTGAAAAGCAGGGGAATTAAATATAGGACCCTTTATTAAGTTGAAAAAGGAAAAGTTTAATGCCTTTTATTAATTTGGTGGAGGCACTTTTAATAATATAACATGGGAAGTGATGGTATTATGGTATATGTATCCAAGAGGTGAGGTGAGATATTTGGGTGAAAAGAAACCACCATGGATCCTCCTACAACCCTAAATTCTTGTATGCTCACATATGACATGACTTGAATAGGACCAAAGAGGATAGGATATATCATATGGGACCCACCTCATATTGTCAGAGGAGGTAGGTTCATCATCCTCCCACACTCATGCACTCACTTACCCTCTTGCACCCCCTTATAGATATGGTGGATCTCATCCGGAAGAATTCTATCTTAGTGGGATGAAGGTTTATCACCTTCTCCCTTCCCCCCTCAAAGTTTCTTACCTACAAGGCGGGACCACCCTCATTTAGAAAGGTAAAATACTATAAGTATATAATGGGGATGAAGGTTGGTGTATGCACCCGTATACACCCCTATAAACAAATACAATAATATCAACATAGTCACACCACATGCATAATTATAAATAGGGAAATTAAGAAACATGCAACGGGAAAACCCAATTAGGTTCATGTCAACACCACCTTAGTTCCATGTGGAGTCCAACATGTTAGTGTCATGTCTACACCACATAAGGACATGTGGGAGACACATCACAAAACATGTATATGCTAGAAATGATCATCATTTCAAGAATATTTCATTGGGTAGTTGAAGCACCATTTAATGATTTCTTGGATGTGGAATGATCGACTTATGAATGAACAATAGGGGGATCCGATCACTATTTCTATTTTAAATAGTAGAAAAATGAGAGAAATGAGTTCTAGTTAGAGTGATATTGTTCCATAGTAGAGCAATGAAGGGGGTTCATATTCCAAAAATAAAATACCAAAGTAGAGATACAAAGGAATCAAATATATTGTTCCATATTAAGTAATCCCATATCGATGGATAAAAATAGTAGAGTGGAAAGGGAATTGTGATATGTTCAAGAGATGAGGAATCACAATATCTTTGAACGACAGTGTTATAGTATCTTCCACAATTGAAGAATTGAAATTTCCATTGATCCAAGAGAGCCACTATTTTGTATCCTTTGTACTTTGTGTTTTAATGAGAAAGCACAATCCTTTCTTGTTGGAGTTTTTCCCTCTTGTGTTTCTCTAGGGTAAATTATTGTGTTCAATCATGTGTTTGTTGTCGTTTCTGTTTCTACATTGCTTGATTAATTAATAATAGTGAATGGAATACCCTCGTCCTTGCATGAACACAAGTCATAATTGATCCCTACCCAATATAGCTTAGTATTAGTGTAATTGGAGGGATATAATGATAAAAATAGTTCAATGTAGTGCTGAGTAATTTGATAATTGAAACAACAATTATAATTAATCCCCTACACAATAGAGGATGGCCTCGTTGTAAACAATGATTTCATTTAAAGTAATAGCAAGTTTTTTTTGATGAGTTTACCATTGGAATGTACAAGGAGGTTTATAGATCGTGGCACCTTAGATATGTCCCTATCACTTCACATTCCCTTGTGTGACCTTTCATCTCCCCTTGGCACACTCACTAGCATGCATACTTGTCAAAATTCACATGCACATTTTCAATCATGATTATCTTCAATCACTTGTTTTTCTATGTTTCAATTTCCTTCTTGTTTGCCTTTGGTGCACTTTCCTTTGTCATACTTTCCTACCATGTAGTACTTTACTAACACATTATTATACTCAATAAATTCTTATATGATCTTGCATCAATTTTCCATCCCATGTGTGTGTATGTTTATAATTTTACATGAATAAGAGGTTTACGATGGTTCTATTGGTTGATTTTATTTGGTCATGATACAATCTAATGATGGAAAGTTATCAATTCATTAATCTTAATATCTACTAGAGTTCAGTGTATTTACCCACACTTACAAAATAATATATTGGTTTTATCGTATGTGGTGTTAGTATTGAAGCATGGAAAGTATTGTCATATTTGAAAGTTATTCAAAAACTACAGAAATAATGTCATTATAGTTGTGTCTAGTGGTTAGTAAAATTGTGAGAAAATTCATTGAAACATACACACAAGAACAAGGGTACATATAATCCCTTATTTTTATTAGCTGGTGGTGGTGGTGCATGCAAACCAATAACATATGTATATTTTTCATTGTTGTTACAAGGAAAATAAATCTATGGCATGGGGTAAACCAAAACAGACTGAAATGACTGCAGAAATAAACTCTAATATCAAGTATGCTATATAAAAAAACATGTTAACAAGACAAGATAAAGAGCCTACCTTGTCCGAACGTTCGATGAAGTCCACCTTTGAGCACTTCACTCAAAGATATATAACTGCAACTTGTCCTCAACAACCAAGATATGCAAGCATATGGTGATAATATATAAAGTTAGCACATATAATAACATAATCCATCAATATTCATAACAAATACACCAATAGAATAACAATTCAAATATTTGCAAGACATTAATTGGACGAGAAAAGAGTATTTCTATTAAAATATGATCAACAAAAGTGTATGAATGAAAAAATTCTATGTCGGCATGTCTCGAAATTGAGAAACTAAGTCCCTTCCAGCTGGGCCTCCACCACTTCAATCCTCCACCAAAGGCAAGATCATATAAGAGAGACAATGCGATTCTCCATCAATTAGGGAAGAGCTTGGGGGATGAAAAATGTGTTCAGACTTAAAAGGAAAAAGGGATGCAGACTCAATATGAAGTGAATAATTTCTCTAGAGTAACTTTTCTCTCAAAGTTGAATTCTTCTCCTTCTTCCACTGCTTGGATATGACCCATTTACAGCCTTCAAATGGAGCTGAATGACCGAGTCAGAACATTTCCAGTATATGGAAGGTCAAGGATCATGGATCTCGTGACGTGACATGGAAACTCGATGCCATTTTTTAATTTTGGGCACAAAACCCGATGTACATGGGTTGTAATGGTGCAACTTGCATATATGCATGTTGTATAGCTGTTAGGGTGCGTATACGTGGAATTTTATTTATTTTTTTCTTTGGGAATTGTAAAAAGGGACTTCAAGTCTGCATAGGGAAATGGAAAAGACCTTCTGAGCAAGTTGCATGAGGTGAGTAAAATATTTCTATAACATATGCCCCCTAATGTGTGAGGTCAGAGGAGTATTTGTGGTGGCTGAAATACATTTTAATTCCCAAAAGTGGAGTAATGGAGACCCAACTGGATTAACTAGTTGCTCATAAGAATATTACAATCCATAATGACTTTGTGCACATGGTTGACAATTTGAATTACACTACAGATCCATGTGGAAATATACCAAAGAGTTGTTCATGGCCACGAATATGTAATACAAAGGTAGATACATTCCATAGGCTGTCATAGTCACGAACAAGGCCTGGTGAAAACTAGTCTCAAAATCAATCTGAAGATATCTATATACAATGGAGTACAATTTTCTCTCCCATGATCATTGAAGTCATATAGGTACTAGTCCAATGAGTGATAGCAACAACTCATGAAAGCTGCAACTATAAACTAATGTCTTCAAGTATTCTACACGATCTACCAAAGGTGCAAGTCTACATCATGTGAATAAAGGATTTGAGGTCGAACACAATGAGACTTCGTTTGATTACCGATCATTAAGGTATAATGTTAACAAATGCGAGACAACCTACCGATAATGAAAGTAGGTATCAAGGCATCGAGTACATTATTACAAGTGTGAATAAAGGAGTTGAGGTCGACATTTATGTATTCCCAACTGTCGATGGCAAGAAAACCTGCCACTGATGAATGCAAGCCTCTAGGTACTCATAGGACTCTAGGCCTTGCTTCCATAATAGATGAGTTGAAGTCGATGGAAGGAGACCCGATGAAAGGAGAGAATTAAGGCATCTCTCATCAGTTAGCACGAGGTACAAAGAAATAGCTTGATGATTTTGAGGAACTTGGACGAAGAACATGTTCACGAACCAACGATCATGTGAGACTTTCAAATGCACCATATACAAGCAATGCACAAAAAAGACCCTCTGAATAGCAACCAATAAGGAAAAATTCTGACAAAGGCAAGGAAACCAACAATAAGGATAGTGGAATCCAAGACACTGCACGAATCCCATTGTGTGAATATATTTCTTTCCATCAAACACAAGGGAAACCCCCCAATCAACGACCAATGAGGAGGTGTCGATTGCTGGGTTCAAGGTTACATACCCATAAGGAAAGTAGGATTAGGGTGCACGGTAGGACTACAACTTCATGTAAATTTGAGACACACTAAGGGTATGGCAGACATGAAAAGTCAAGAGTTCTAAGAAATGACTGACACCGGCTTATAGAAATCCTTTGAACAAGAGCATGAGACATATGGTGGACTCCAGAATCAGAGACTCAATGATGAAACTTTTTGATGCAGGATGCACCAATAAAACTCTCCATAGGGAATGGAAGAGTAACTAGTCAAAGGAGTAAACTCTGAATATCGAGCTCAACTTCCTAAGGTCATGCTCAACCCAAAATTTGGATGACAAGTGGACTCAAAAGTTTGTGCTCTTTTCAAAGGAGACACAATTGCTGCCAACATGAGATAATATTCTTTTATCGCTCGTCTTTTTTTTTTTTCATAGACAAATGAATGCTATGATACAGAGGAGGAAATGAGCGTCGTGAGTAAGAAGCTAGTTCCAGCAGTGGAACATACCTATGCTCAATTCAAGGAGGTGCATGCAGGATATGGACACTCAGGGGAATGTTTCCTCGTAGGGTACAGGGTGTCAAGCTGCAAAGGATATAAACAAGGCTCTGATTGGCTAATGATGCAAATTGTTGAGATAATATGCTTATAATGCAAAAGTTGTAACCGACAATAGGCTCAATACTACAAGTAAGAGAATGAGATTCAATTACAACTTAACTCCAAAGGATGTCCTTTTTCGTAAATTTAGTCCCCTAGGCCCGAAAAAAGTATAAAACAATACCCATGAGAACTCTTCTAGCCACTAGTGACTAGAGTACTCCTTTTTCGAAATTAGTCTACTTGGTCCGAAAAAGGGTTAAACTTACACCAAATAGACGTTTTTTCAAATCCAATTTATGAGTGTGAAAGAGATAAGTTCACTCGACAATCTTTTCACTTTTTGAGAGAGTCAAAAAAGAGCTTAAACCAGACTCGTGGGAGTCGCATACGTATAGGTCAACATGCTTATGAGTAAGAATATAAGGCTCGAATGCAAAGTCATATTGGAACTATAAAGGACTCCTAGGCTTTATGGAATAATCTCTGCATGGGAACCACATGACACAAAGGTTCTAACTAGGGCACCCATGTTTGGTAAGCCTCTACCATTCACTAACGACACTTCTAGTAGCAGTAAGGAGGTTTTGTGTTGCTAAAAAATGGATTTGTACCTAAGGCATATGGATCATATGCATATAATAATGTAAAAATGAAAGATGGAGTGAGGACCTATCCTATATGCTGGTCAACGAAATTGTACCTTCCAAAGTCACAAATGGGCGAAAAGACGTTAGAAACTGCAATAATACTTGGATGAAACCACCAAAACCAATTCCTTCCAATGCACTATTAGTCCACTAGGCCAAAATATTAGCAAAAACTATGTAAAGTGGGTAAATTTTTTCTATAAATAGTAAAAACAACCAATTTTACCATACCATTTCACATTTTTACCCAAATAGTGCATTTTGGACCAATTTTTCCACGACGTTAAAGTGACGATTACGGGAGCTATGAGCAACATAATTGACAACCGTTTGGACCAAGTAAGTATTCTTGCCCTCCTCTTTATTTCTAGTGGATTAGAATCAAAATTAGGTCTCACTTTTTGAGTTTTTTAATGTGCAAATTAAGAATTAGGGTGTACGCGGGCTGTAGATCATCGGGTCGTGTATACACATCCCTATACGCGATTGTTATCAAAATAGACTGCGTATATGTAGCCTTATATGCGACAGTGTATACTTCATCTCACATATAAGTCTGTAACTTGGTTTTTTAAAGGATTTTGACTCAAGAATTGGATTTTTCTTGTAGGATGGTACTGGAATGGAGATAAATAGAGCATGAGGAAGTTGATGTTGTAGTGGAAAGAGATCCAGGGGCCCAATTATCATTAAAAAGATGCATGATTTATAAGTTTTGGGCTCTCAAAGGGATGAGGGACCAGGTGAGGTTGCTCCAAATGCTGGTGAACTTTTGGGATCTGGATACAGAGGCCTTCAACCTCGATGGGAAACCATTGAGAATTGAAGTCAAGGATATATACTTTCTTACAAGGTTGTCGTGTTGGGGTGAGGTGGTGAACCTCAAATCCATAAGAGTTGGGAGTGGCATTAACATAGAGGACTACATCGCCACTCATTGTGTTGTAGGCACAAAAAATGTAGGGAGCCAACTCCCTATTTAGGTGATCAACAACCTGATTTTAAAGATCGTCGTTCTTGTGCTTACACAGATCATGGGGTCGACCTTGTTGCATCAGGAATCAAGGCCACTAATGTTCTACTCTGTGGAGTGCTTACAAACCACAATATATGACTGGTGCAAGTCACTACTAGCTACCATGAAGAGCCAGTTGAAAGATTGCAAACAAGGTTGGAAGAGGAACTCCGGGTTCACATCTATCTTGTGTAGTTTTTTCTTTGAGTGGGTTCCAGGATTGAGCCCTAGAGTTGATATTGTTCCACATATACTACTCGATACGGCCATGTCACAATGGACCAAGGTGATGAGACAGTTGGGAGGTGGTAGGGTACCGACCCCCTACAACGATGAGTTCTTCTTCTGGTGGTGTGTATATGTGGAAACTATGTTTTTTAGCTCCGGGAATTGAAAAAAGGGACTTCAAGTCTACATATGTAAATGGAAAAGGCCTTCTTAGCAAGTTGCATGGGGTGAGGAAAATCTTGCTATACCAATTACATAGATATGACCATCAAATAACTCAAATAAATTTTGCAATACATCAAGAGTCTTGTAATCAGATTTGGAATGCAATTAGAAGACATCACATTAAGTTAGAACCTAATGTATCATCATATAGGAATAAAGAGTAAGGAAATGATCGAAAATAAAGTGCACACAAATGATAGCAATAACCATAATTCAATTAAATAAAATAATATCTTTTATAATTAAGATTTTCTCTATAAATGGTGATTGCAATATTTGAGAAGAGATGTGTGACTACACTATTTTGCCAATAAATCATAACAAGAGGTTCAATCTTCTTTTATTACAATATTTAACAGAAAACCTAAAAGACAAAAACCCTAAACTTAGAAGTTGGATAACCAAGATTTGAGAGCCCCAAGAAATTGAGTTAACATGGAATGATGAAATTTATAGGGCCATAAATTTTCTCTCCAAACTATTGGGACATGTGATAGGTCATTGGAAATATCTTTATGAGGAGAAAAACTTGAAAGATTAATAAATCCTTTAGATCTCAATAGGTTTGGTTGTGGGGAAGGGAGGCTGACCAATGGGAAATCCCTAAAAAAATTGATTTACCATTCTTTGGATGATATATCAAATTTCATGATCTAATTCAAAATGAATTGAACTACCACCTTGGTCATTTTAGATGCCAAAGTATCCCACATACTTGGAAAAATGGGTTTCCTAGATATGTTTTCTTTAAATGCACATAAATTTCCAAGGTATTATAATAAAAGTCAATGATTGAGTCACTTGAGAGAAGGTTTTAGTAGAATAATGTAAAGTGTAGTTCAAATTTATAGAGTTGTGGCTATGCACTAATGTCATGGCCACATCATTAATACAACGGGTAGTGATAACAATAAAAAAAATAAAACAACCTATAATGTGGCTCATTGATCCTCATTTGTACTTGATTACTAACTGAAACTATTATTGTTAGATCATACACTTGATGCACACTCTGTAGTTTGTTCTATCCATTCTAATAATAAAGTGGATTGTGGTTAGAGTGTATAACATTTCACTTCCCTCATAGATCATACAATGATGTGGAGTTATAATAGTGCATTGAATAATTTTAAGATGCATAGTTGAATGCTTTAGAGTGATAAGCAACACGACGGTGAAATTGTGTCAATGTTTCTCCCATTGTGAAATTTGAATCTTAATTTAAATGTTGAAGGATTAGCATAGATCAAGAAATGATAGCACTGGCTTTGATCATAACCTATGATTTATGTCTTCAAACATTTTTTATTACATTGAAGTCTTCTTGAAAGTAACTTTAGAATTTCCATTTAGGACTTGGTTGAGAGCCAAGGAAACATGGGAGAAGCCAAAAACAAATTCCCTATACAAATTATACAAATTAATGAAGATGTAGAGCTCTGATATGAATCCTTAAAAGAATAAACATGGTTAAGTAGTTATTTCTTCTGTTAAAGAACTCTCGATTTCAATGCTTAAATCCCTTTATTCGGCCTTGGGGAAGTTCTTAATTACCTTTGAAAATTGCAATGCAAGCGAATGTGAATATTTGATATGCAAATGAATGGGAGAGTTAGATGGAGAGTTACCTCTACACTCCATAATAAAGGATGTGACCTAAACCAATGCATATGAAAAGGAGGGATCATGAGGGGAATCTAGCTCTGCACTTCACACTTTGTATCATGACTAATGAAACAAGCTAAGGCATGCAGAGTTGGTGATGTGGTGAAGTGAATGAGAAGCTAGAGACTATGGGAGACTATTAAATAAAAGAGACTAACCCTCTACATTCTACATTTGTACTAATGCAAAGTGCAGAGTAGCATAGGCTTGGGGTTTGGAGAAGACAAAGCTTCACCCTCCACATTAGAATGAGGAAGGAGAACCTCAAGACAAAGAAGAGAAATATTACTTAGAAGTAAATGTGGTAGCACGAGATGGCAACATGTGGCAATTTAAGGAAAACCCAAAGGTCTTGTATTTCACAAAACTTGAAATGTCAAGATGGGGGATTGCAACTACTTCTTGAGGTGTTGTTTTGAAAATGATTACATAGGTCATTGGCCTTTTATATAATAATGAGAATAAGCATAAAGGAATCATCTAGTGATCAAAGAGGGTTTCGACCAAAAAGAATCTAAAAGAGGTTTGACTAGTAAAAGATCTAAAAGGGAATTAGAGGGAAAGTAGAATATTGTTCACAAGTCAATTTGATGTAGTTTGTACATGGTTTTTAGAGGATAGAGAGAACGAATAATATAGAGACCAAATTACTGGTTCATGGAAGGGATATAGATAGAGTGAGTGTAGCATTATCATTGTAATGTGTGTTTCCTCAACTTTAAAGCTAGAGAGCCTTGTAATTATACTACAAACACCATTAAAACAATAACTTGTTGAGCACTCAACACACTCAAAATTTCTATAAATTTTGGGGTACCACTTATTAGTTTTTTAAGTTTTCGTCACATTCGCTAGATTTTTGAGTCTTGGTTTCTTTGATATTATTCTTTTCATAGTTTAAATATGATTTCCTTCAATTGGTTGAAATAAGTAAACAAACTTTCCTAATTCCAAATAGATGTAGACGATCTTAGGAACAACTAGCTAAATAACCCAAGTCTCAGTACACAATTTTTCGAAGAAAACACTCATCGACCGATTTGGGCTGATATGAGCATCAGGTCGGTCAAATAAAGGGAGTTTGTATGAAGTGGAAAAAGGGAATTCTTTTTTCCCGACGATAGACAAGTCCATCGGTTGTTGGGCCTTTCTCATAACAATAAATGCGCCAACAATCCCCTCTCTGCATCTCCCAATGTGATCATCGACAGATTTTGAAGCCATGGGATATCTCGCCAATCAGTGTGAAGGAAAAAATTTGAGATCCCCTTTAATATCCATTGTCCGATCAAAACCAACTTTAAATCTTGGCCTCTCATTGACAGCAACACAAGAAATTATCACATAGTTTTGGGTACCACGTATGATGCCACGTGGCAACTGTACTATTGCCACTCCACCATCTGTACACTCCATGTCAAAAAAAAATAGTTCACCCTTGCCAAAAAAGATCAAAATTCATCCCGTCCCATCCCGTCTACAGACTTCCAACACATCGTAGAAGTATTATTAAATATTTACTTGTTAAAAAAATTTGAATTTTTGTTTTTGTCGTTTTATTGGGAAGTGCACATATTAATTCAATATTCCATATGAAGGGTTGACAAGGGATTAAAGAATATACTGAGGAGAGGGGGTGGGCCCAGCTAATTCCTTAGAAGTAGGAACCCTCCAACCAACCCCTGAATCAAATCAATCAAATAGGCGTAGTCTAACTGGTAGACTTTTTTTCCCTCCACATCCGCACCTTCGATGTCCTCAACATCTGCACTAGATCTGATGACCCATGTTCTCCCATATCCATGATCTAATCATTTCCATATCCATCTTTGTCTCTGTCTCTGTCATCCAATCCCTTCCCGTCTCTGTCTTCGTCATCTGATCTCGTTCCCGTCTGCATCATCCGTTTTCGGGTGCCTTCCGTTTCAGGAACCCCTCCACCATACACCACCAAAGCTTCATGAAGAAGGAAAACACCGACATAGGATAATATTTTTTATAATAAATATATTTGTTGAGGTTTTAAATTTGATGTGTTTGTGGGGATTTAGGCACCAAATTTTGGATGAGGACATTCAAAATTCTTTTGCAGTGGCTTCATCTGATTAATTTTTCAAAATTCCTGCACTGTCTTCTCTGTCACTTCTCGCCTACAATATTCTTCATGGTTTTGAAAGACGCAACCATATGAAACGAAGGCGGCCAGGCGTTCCTTAGTTTGGTTTCTTTGGGTTGGACTGGTATGTGGATTTGGTATGGCCTCTGAAATATTTCCCTGGATAATCTTCTTGTTCGTATTTGATTTAGGGGAATAAGATTACTATGAGGATAGGTAATATGCTAGTTTGACAGGTTTTCTTTATTGTTAGTCCCTGCCGTAGGCATAGAGGGACTATAACGATCAATAATTCGTTGAATTCATATTAGTTTGTCCTTTGACCACAAATATTTGCATAATCTCTATTGTTGGAGCTAGGGAACTAAAAACATTGATTTTTATATACTAAAAAGTACCACATATGTAGTGATCTGATTGGATAACAGATTTGAGGTCTTATTGTCGGCTTCGCTATTCCCAATGTTTTATATGTTAACATATCCAATTTTTTTTATCGTGTACAGTCTTTTTGAATCATATATTGTTTCTATGTATTGCTTGAAGGTGGATTAATGCTAGCATTAGTTTGAATGTTTGTCTTATCATTTTCTGCTAACTAAATTTATCCCAATGTTTGATATGCTAGCATATCCAAAGTTTGTCCTTCAAATACATTCTCTACTGTTCGAACTATTGTTACATAAATTATAATAAAAAAAATTTGGTACATCAAAGACCTGCCACATTGCATTCTTTCTTAAATGTTTACAGAGCATTTCTGTCAGGCTTAAATGTTTACCTAACAGGCTTGGTGTTACACATTATTTTCGTCATCCCTATGACCGCTAATGATGTAAACCTATCTGTTTCCTTCAAAGGGGTTAGTGGCCTAAGCTCCTGAAGAGAGAAGGGAGAAGAACTTTTCCTGAGAAAAGAAGTTGCATTTTCCTTTGTAAAAACCCTGTAAAAAAGGAAGTACGCATGCTACATTATAGCTAGGGTGCAAGAATTCTTGATTCTCGTAGGTTGCACCATAGCTGGGTTGTGAGAGGTTCACATGTTGCTCTATGGAAGGGTGCGAGAATGCTTACACGTGGGAAAAACGAGCATTTTCTTGAATCTTCTAGAAGGAGAAACTTCCATGCTGAGGTGGCATCCGAATGGTTTGGATCTTACTCGCTTTCATGATTTAGTGGGATCATCCTAACCTCCTCACCTTATCCTCTTCAACTTATAAAAGGAGAGGAGCTCTCATGGAGAAAGCTAGCTTGGAGCTGTAACGACCTCCTATCCACAATGCGTTCCCAAACGCCCAACAAACTATATTCTTCTCATGGCCAAAACGGCGGTAAAAATTTCAACTTTTCCAGAACAACTCACACAAAATTGCAGAAACGAAATTTGCCGAATATACAAATGCCATAACAATTCCACAATTTCAACATCAATAACATTAAATTATCGAAAGTAAAATCATACCTTAGCCACACGCCCGCTTCAGAGACGTCCCTCGTGCTGTGCCGCTTCCCTCGCTCCGTGCCGCTTCTGCTTGTCGACCAAGGAAAGCTCACCGGTACCTCCCAGCCAAACGCTAGGGGTACTCTTCTTCCCCCTTAGCCCCCCGAGCCGCAAAGGGGCCACACAAGAACCAGAGATAGACTAGCGTCTCAGCTCGCCTCCACGGCTGAGCTACCACTCCAAACACAGCTGAGATATACCCAACTCCTCACAAGCAACCCGTCAAGCCACAATTCGGTAGCGTAACGTTACGCTAACCGTTCATCCTTCTTCCTTCCTTTCCCCTCCTTTTATAGAATTTTGAGACTGACCTAATTCATAAATCATTAATTAATTAATTTTTAAAGACTAACCCTCTAACAGTCTCCGTCGTCCAGGTGTCACACATGCCTCTGGTTCTCCAAAATTAATTTCTTTTTAATAATTAAAAGACTCAAATTCCTCACTTCCTCAACAATCAATCCTTAAATTACTCCTTAAATTACTCCTTAATCACCCCTTAAATTACTCCTTAATTTACTCCTTAAATTAATCCTTAATTTACTCCTTAATCACTCCTTAAATTACTCCTTAAATTACTCCTTAATCACCCCTTAAATTACTCCTTAATTTACTCCTTAAATTACTCCTTAATTTGCTCCTTAATCACTCCTTAAATCACTCCTTAAATTACTCCTTAAATTACTCCTTAATCACCCCTTAAATTACTCCTTAATTTACTCCTTAAATTACTCCTTAAATTACTCCTTAAATTCTAGTCTCTTTTATTCTATTATTTAATTCTCTCTTGTTATTTTTATTTTTGCACCCAAAAGATAAATGGGGTTTTTAATCTTTTCAATATATTTTTAAATTCCTAGCTTTTATACTCCCACACTTTAATAAATTTTATTTATTCTTTATCATTTAAAAGCCAAGGGTTTCACTTACTTTAATTCCCTCATTTCTTTTACCCCCTTTACTTTTAGGTAGACTTTAATTTACACCTAGGAGGGTTTTAGCTTACGCCCTAGGTTTATTTTTGTAGAATATTTTCTTAGGGCTTGTCAAATTTAACTTAGAGATGTTTTAATTTAGGTTTTTGATTTGAACAGGGCGACAATTTAATTAGGG
>ML779005.1:170138-192609 GCA_009831015.1 Picea engelmannii | reverse complement strand
ATCTTCTAGAAGGAGAAACTTCCATGGTGAGGTGGCATCCGAATGGTTTGGATCTTACTCGCTTTCATGATTTAGTGGGATCATCCTAAACTCCTCACCTTATCCTCTTCAACTTATAAAAGGAGAGGAGCTCTCATGGAGAAAGATAGCTTGGAGCTTTTGGGATTGGCTAAGTGGATTTGGCTTGGAATTATTAGCTTGGTTAGAGTGGTTTTGAGTTTTGCCTTTGTCAAGATAGATTATGAATACTATCAGATCTGTGCTCTCAGAATTCTTGGAGTGAAAGTGTGTGGGGAACAAAGGACAGTTGGAAGGGACCTTACGACATCAAGGCCATGGTTGTAATCTCTCTTTCACATTTAATATGATATAGTAATATGATTCTTTTCTATAAAGCTTGTTGTGTTTTATTGTATGATTCCTTGATCACATACATAGGTTTATATTGACTTTATGCTATTACTATAACTTTGGTTGGTTGCATTCTTTTGCATCATCATCATTGTATGAGCATTGGAACAGAGCTAGGATGGCGATGGCGAGAGGAAGCGACATTTAAACGGTATGTCACCCATCCATTTTTAGTTAGTAAATTCAATATCTAAAACTTAAGGAAAGCGTCATGTTCTAGTGTGTTTTGTTCTAGATCCAGGTGGATCTAGGGAGATCTGTTAGTGTCCACACCTACAGATTAGTCCAATAACAGTTGGCAACGTTGAATGTTTACTTAGCAGGCTTGTTACAATACATTTTCTTCCGTTTTTTAATTTTACATGCAATGTTCTCTGCAGTCAATTTTGGCAATATTGTGCTTCAACGACATTGTTAGTTCACTGGTTCATGCTTGCTTCTTGCATCTCCACTGATTTATTATTTGCCTGTTGTTTTTTGTCTTGTTTACATGTTCGTCTTGTTGCAGTTTTCACATTTAGGGTTCTGCAACTGCGATTGGAACTGCATCATTCTTGGTGGGCTGGTTGGTGCTTTCTTATTTGTTCACTGGATGTTGTTTATTCTTGTTTGATTTGACTTTGCATGGTTCGGGTCCTGCGACTGCAGTTGGGCCTTTTGGTGCTTCTTAACTGGGTTGTTATTTGCTACTTGCTCTTGTTTTCCTAAGGTTTGTAATGTTGGGGTGATGCATCCGCAGTTGGACCTGTTGTTACATTGTTTTGCAGTTGACTCCCCATAAAATACTATTAAGATAAAATAACATACAAAATTTTGCAGTCGATGTAAATTGCATCTCCTACTACTTCAACCAGATTTTGTCGGCCTCTAACTATATTTCATAGCTGGCGATGCTCTTTCCATGGTTTATGTCTTACTATGGTTTCATAGTTATGAGAGTAAGTTTTGTTGTCTGAGCGATATAGTTGCTCTCTCCCTTTTTTTTTCCTCTTGTAAACTTTCCCATTTTTTACCTTGTTCTTCCACTCTATTATGCATTTCTGGTTCTATACTTCCTGGTTATATAAATGTACTTTTAATACTCCAAGTAACAACACTTATCCAAAATATGGAACCTTTTACTAGAAATGATAGAAAGGTTAAATTATTGTTTTTCAAGGGTTTAAAAACCACTTCACAAGAAAGAATGGCAGAGGAAATATACTTATACCGCTCAAGCTTAGTTATTCCATTGAAGTAACCATTTTCTTCAACCAAAATGGGGTCACATAATTTTTCTAGTTCATGCTCACTCATATTTGATATCTATTTTTTGGGATGATAACAATAAGAAACGATCTTCATCCCTTCCTCCATAGGGAGGTCACATATCTTTTAAACTCAGTATTATTTGATATTAAATTTTTGGGAAACAACTAGTACTATATCTTCACATCATGATTCTGACCGATCGTAGTTCGGTTGCATACTTAGCCAATTTTATGAACGCGGCTTCGCGGATAGGTGCCATCGAACTATGGTAGCTCGTGTTCGATGTATATATATTGCACCCATAAATTTTGTGCCCTACAATTTGACCCCGCACTCCTCGAACTCACAACCGTGCCTCTGCCTATGATGAGTTTGTCTATTCGACCTACCTTTCCATACTTAGTCGAGTTTTCAAAGTTTCATGAGTTGACGCCTTTCCAGGTTCAGAAAATTTTAAAAGAATTTGTCGCTCCCCTCCATCCCCGCTACCTCCTGCCCTTCCCAATAGACATTAATTATTCTTTCAAAAGTGACAACCGACCATACAGGTTCGAAAAGATTGTCTTTAATAAGAGGAAAGCTCGAAGACATCTCCCATTAAAATGAATAAACAAACGAATATTATGGGATCTGGTAATTTCTTTTGCCTGGTTTTTGAATTTGCAAAAAAAATAAAATATTGGCTCATTTAAGTTTTTAAAGGCTTCATCATAGTAATAGTGCAATACTGTACTACCTCCCTGCCATCCACAAATGTGTCACCCATAGAGGCCATGAAGTCATGTCCCTCTTTAACATTGTGCATATGTTTAATAGATGTCAGATTTGAGAATCTGCTCGGATATGGGAATGTTAATACGTGCTATTAGTTACTATTCAACGTCCATATTCAAAAAGATTGGCATTAATAAGTGAAAATATTGAGAGCATCTGTCATTAAAATGACTTAACCCAAAATCTACGGAAGTTCATACTGCCATCCTCCATCATTTCTTTTAAATACTTATTGCCATTTCTCTCTATCATCAAAGAGTTGGGCTTTAGGGTGCCTTTGTTCTAATGTTCCTGGTCATGGACATGTAATACAACTTAGAGATGCGATTGAGGCCCAAATGAAAGAAAGGAGACTGGTTTTATGTGACGTGAGATTTGAGCCAGAAAAAAACTCTGTTATCCAACATAAACTCAGACAGGGGGAAAAAAAGAACAAGTATATTCTTTGGTTGGTTGAAAATCCCGCTTGGAGATTTGTTTGCTGATCTTCTTTGTTTTCTTGCTAGGAGTTGGAATGGATTTTCAGGTCACGTGCAAAATACTTCTTTGTTTAAGTATATAATTTCTTCCAACAACACAGATTTGGAAAGTGTATCGAAACCTACAGAGCACACAAGAATTTGTCTTCGTCGGGTGTGTCGCACTTACCGTGGTTTGCAAAATGGTCTGTGATGTTATTAAATGACACGAAATATTAATCCATTCACAAATGTACCCAAAAGCGGGTAACATAAATTGTATGGGTGGATAAAACGACATATTATAACTACAGAAGTTTCTATTTCAAAGTTTGTTGAGCTACTTCTGGGTGTGGTAACAGACTTGAAAAAAAACCATGTTCTTTGTCAAAGTTTGTTCATCATCCTTTGGATGTAGTTATAGACTCCACATATTTGGCATCACCTCCGAACACTCCATACCTTTTTGTGGGTCACCATGTCGACCACCCCTATGACGAAAGGTATATTATTATGCGATCTTCAACATTTGATACACTTTCCAGACCTGTGATGATGCGATCTGCAACATCTGATACACTTTCTAGATTTGTGCTACCCGAAGAATTCATGGAATTCAACAAAAGAACATTTTGCAGCTTGCTTGGACGTTCCTTCCAATTTACTGTAATAAAACAAAGAAGTTCAACATACAAATCTTCAGGCAGTTTTTTCAACCAAACAAATGATCGAATATAGGGAGCATAACAGTCACAACATACTTGATTTTTTTTCTATCCCATAACTGATGTCACATAAAATGACTCCCTCGACTTTGAATTGGTCTTGAATCACATTTCCAAGTTGTCTTAGATGTCAATGGTCAGGAACATTACAAGGAAATCACCTTAAACCCCAAGTTTTCGACGACATAGGGAAATTAATACTTAACAAAGAATGGAATGTTTAATAACTAGCCAATGCAAGCATGCCATATCTATAAGAGACAAGTTATTCAAAAAACTGGGATAGATCTAGTTGGCAACACCAATTAAGTCCAAGACCCGAAATTGATATTCAACTCGTTGTTTTTTACGAATAAAGGATTTGATCGTCAAGATGACTGTCAACAAGATTCATCATTGTACATATTTTTTATTGGTCGACAGAAGGCCAAATCACAATCATTGTGGAAAATAATCTCAGCTGTATTTTGTAACCCATCTTATTTGAATATAGAATATTTTCATTTTTTTATTTTATTTTTTATGGTGTTTTCCAATCTCTGGTATTGCTTTTCATTTTATTTTGTACCTTTTTTTATGTGTGTCATTAAACATGGACGACAATATTTTCTTTCTTCTGCCCAGTACTTCAATTTAAATAAAGGTTACTCTGTTCGTTTCTTACATTTTACATGGAAGAATAATTTGTCATAGGCCATACTTATGTGGCGCCGACCCTATACTTAAAGAAAGAAATTGGAGTACCCGTCCTTCTTTCATTCTTCGGGTCCCATAAATAGAATGAATTAATGACTTACAACAAGGAAACTCAAGTGTTGACGCCATGTTCCTGTTCAATAGCTTGCATATATTGCAACTTCTTCTATTTGATAATATCCGTGCATATATTCTAATATGAGTACTATTGGAATAAATATAAAAAAAACCTCTTAGCCAAAAATTAGCCAATTATCTGGCCACCGGGTCCCGCGTTTGTGGTATTCAACAACTATGTCCCATCCTCCGTCATATACATCTTCCAGGCAAAGAACTTTTGTGATCTGCAATTTATGATTTAACTAGTGATAACTCACCTTCTGGCCATCAGGCCCCAGGTTTGTGATATCCAACAACTATGTCTCATGTTCCGTCATATACATCTTGCAGCCAAAGAACTTCTGTGATCTGCAATTTATGTTGTAACTAGTGATAACTCACCAGGGGTTCAAAAAGCTTGGCATTAATAAAGGAACAATAGATTTTCTTCTGTGAGATACTTAGCTCTTTTCCCCTTTTCTTCTTCCCATTTATTATCGCTTTCTGGTTATATATTTAGTTGCATTTCTATGATCGTGGGTTCCAGGGTTGACGGGATGACATATATTCATATCCATCTATATCCTCACATGATGAATTTGACCGACCGATGTTCCTTTCCATACTTATCCAATTTTATGGGCGCGATTGTCGAGTTGGCGCTTTCGAACTCTGTTGCTTCTTTTTGCATTATATACATCTTGCAGTCAAAACTTCCATGGTTTAAACGAAATTTGTGAACCGAACAACATCCTGCAAATTAGGAGATGATTTGCATTTTAAATAGAAATAATCCATTAATATATATTAGTATGAATACTATTGAAATAAATATCAAAACTTTCTCTTGGCCAATACTTAGCCAATTATTTGGCCATCAGGTTCCAGGTTCACGATATCCAACACCTATGTCCCCTATTCCATCATATACATCTTGCAGCCAAAGAACTTATGTGATCTACAATTTATGCTTTTACTAGTGAGAAGCCAACAAGGGTTCGAAAAGATTGGCATTAATAAACAGAAAAATGGATTTTCTATTGTCAGATACTTAGCCCTTTTCTCTTTTTCTTCTTCCAGTCTATTATTGCTTTCTGGTTATATACTTAGTCACCTTTCTATGATCGCAGGTTGCAAGGTTGGCAGGATGACATATCTTCATCTCCATCTATATCCTCACATGACGAATCCGATCGACCATTGTTCCTTTCCATACTTGGTCAATTTTATGGACACGATTGTCAGGTTGGCGCATATGAACTCACCTTTTCTTCTTCTCGTCCATTATCACTTTCTAGATATATACTTAGTCTCCTTTCTATGATATCTAGTTCCAAGGTTGGTGGGATAACATGTCTTCATCTCCATCTATATCCTCACTTGATGAATCCGACTGACCGCTTTTCCTTTCCATACTTAGCCAATTTTATGGCCGTTGTTTCCAGGTTGGCGCTTACGAACTCGACTATTTATTGTTCCGTGATATACATATTACACTCAAAACATCCGTGATCTACAATTCCACCATGGGTTCCTTGTATACATTAACTTCGTTCAAAGTATCTTTCATTGCCTTCCATCCCCACCAACTTCGTGTCCTTCCTAATATACATTAACTGTGCTCTTACTAGTGACAACTGGACACATTGGTACGCAAGAATTGACACACGCTCCTTCGCCATATACAAATTGACTACTAGAATCCAACATCGTCCCCTCTTTCATGTTACACATTATGCATTCAAATGTTCAGAGCTATACAATTTGGCCATTGAGGCCTCGCGTCTTCTGCGAAAACCTTGTCACCCTATTTTGGATCCTCGCATTGGTGGGTTCACGAAAACTCCCAACTCCTAGTCACTGTATCCTTTTCTACCCATCCTCATACTTATTTCCAGATATGCAACACCAAATGTTTAATACTAAAATGACATCATGAAACAATCGTAAAAATTTTCATTAATAAGCAAAAGTTTCGACAACCAACCATTCCTACGGAACTTGTCCAGAAACATGCAAAGAAGATCTTGCCAGGTAATGGAAAAGATATTACAAATTTCCATATATTAGTGAAAACAAGTCCCTGCCAGCGTTTCCATGTTCCATACTTGTACACTTTTTTGATTGCGATTTCCCGGATTGAAGGCCTCAAAATTTTGTTTCAAATCTTCCTCTAGCTGCAAACAGTGCCCAGAGTTCCACAATATACAATTTGTCCACATGAATATATAAAAACTCTTAAGTTTTCTCTCTCCCCCCCCTCTATTATCCCTTTGTGGTTCTATATTTAGTTGCATCTATATGATCACAGTCTCACGGATTCACAAATTGGCAACTCTTTATCTATATCTTCACACCATGAGCTCGACCGTCTGTGGTCCCTTTCAATACTTAGCCAATTATCTGATCACCGGGTCTTGGGTTTGCGGTATCCAACACCTATGCCCCCTATTCCGTCATATACATATTGCACCCAAAGAACTTCCGTGATATGCAATTTATGCCTTTACTAGTGAGAACTCACCAGGGGTTCAAAAGGATTTGCATTAATAAACGAACAATAGGTGTTCTTCTATGAGATACTTAGCCCTTTTTCCCTTGTCTTCTTCCTTTGTATTATCTCTTTCTAGTTATATACTTAGTCACCTTTCTATGATCGTGGGTTCTAGCGTTGGCGGGCTGACATATCTTCATCTCCATCTATATCCTTACATGACGAATCCGACTGACCATTGTTCCTTTCCATACTTAGACAATTTTATGCCCACGATTGCCGGGTTGGCGCTTTTGAACTCTGCTTCTTCTTATTCCGTGATATACATCTTACACTCAAAATTTCCGTGATCTACAATTCCACCGCAGACTCCTTAGTCCCTTTTCCCTTTTCTTCTTCCCGTGTATTATCGCTTTTTCATTATTTACTTAGTCGCCTTTCTATGATCATGGGTTCTAGCGTTGGTAGGCTGACATATCTTCATATTCGTCTATATCCACACATGATGAATCCGACCGACCATTGTTCCTTTCTGTAATTAGCCAATTTTATGGTCGCGGTTGCTGGGTTGGCGCTTTCGAACTCTGCTGCTTCTTGTTCCGTGATTTGTGGTATCCAACAATTATGTCCCCTGTTTCAACATATACATATTTCACCCAAAGAAATTTTGTGATATGCAATTTATGCCTTTACTAGTGAGAACTCACCAAGGGTTCGAAAGGATTTGCATTAATAAACGAACAATAGATGTTCTTCTGTGAGACACTTAGCCCTTTTTCCCTTGTCTTCTTCCTGTGTATTATCACTTTCTAGTTATATACTTAGTCACATTTCTATAATCGTGGGTTCCAATGTTGGCGGGTTGACATATCTTCATCTCCATCTATATCCGCACATGACGAATCATACCGACTGTTGTTCCTTTCCATACTTAGCCAATTTTATTCCCAAGGTTGCTAGGTTGGTGATTTCGAACTCTGTTGCTTCTTATTCCGTGATATACATCTTGCACTCAAAATTTCCGTGATCTACAATTCCATCGTGGAATCCTTAGTCTTTTTTACCTTTTCTTCTTCCCGTGTATTATTGCTTTCTGGTTATTTACTTAGTGGCCATTCTATGATCACTACTTCCAACGTTGGTGGGCTAACATATCTCCATCTCCGTCTATATCCTCACATGATGAATTCGACCGACCGCTGTTCCTTTCCATACTTAGCCAATTTTATGGCCACGGTTGCTGGGTTGGCTCTTTCGAACTCTGCTTCTTCTTGTTCCGTGATATACATCATGCACTCAAAACTTCCATGATCTACAATTCCATCATGGACTCCTCGAACTTGCAAGCTTCAATCTACCACGACTCACAAATGTTTCAAAGTATCTGTCGCTGCCTTCCATCCCCACTAACGTCCTATCCTTCCTAATATACATTAGTTATGCTCTTACTAGTGACAACTGGACACACTGGTATGAAACAGTTGGCATCCGACCCTCCGCAATATAAAAATTGACTACTGGATTCTGACATCGTCCCCTTTTCCGTGTTACAGATTATGCATTCAAATGTTCCGAGCGATACAATTTGAACGTCGGGGCTTCACATCTTCTGGAGAGACCTTGTTAGCCTGTTTTGGATCCTCGTGTTGACAGGTTCACAAAATGTCCAATCCTTTCTCACTGTTTTAGGTTGGCACTTTCGAACTCTGCTGGTTCTTGTTCCGTGATATACATCTTGCACTCAAAATTTTCGTGATCTAAAATTCCATTGCACACTCATCCCTTTTTCCCTTTTCTTCTTCCCGTGTATTATCGATTTTTGGTTATATACTTAGTCACATTTCTATGATAATGGGTTCTAGCGTTGGCGGGCTAACATATCTTCATCTCCATATATATCCTCACATGACGAATCCAACCGACCATTGTTCCTTTCCATACTTAGTCAACTTATGGATGAGATTGTCGGGTTGGCGCTTTTGAACTCTGTTGCTTCTTGTTTCGTGATATACATCTTGCACTCAAAACTTCCGTCATCTACAATTCCACTGTGGACTCATCGAACTCGCAAGATTCACTCTACCATGGTTCACGAATGTTTCAAAGTATATGTCGCTACCTTCCATCCCCACTAACTTCATGTCCTTCCTAATATGCATTAGTTATGCTCTTACTAGTGACAACTGAACACACTGGTATGAAACAGTTGGCATCCGGCCCTGCGCAATATACAAATTGACTACCGGGTTCCAACATCGTCCCCTCTTCCGTGTTACAGATTATGCATTCAAATGTTCTGAGCAATGCAATTTGACCGTCGGGGCCTCACGTCTTCTGGGGAGACCGTGTCACCCTATTTTGGATCCTCGTGTTGACGCGTTCACAAAATCTCCAATTCTTAGTCACTGTTTCGGGTTGGCGCTTTCAAACTCTATTTCTTATTGTTCCATGATATACATCTTGTACTTAGAATTTCCGTGATCTACAATCCACTGCATACTCCTTAGCCCTTTTTCCCTTTTCTTCTTCCCATGTATTATCTCTTTCTGTTTATATACTTAGTCACCTTTCTATGATCGCGGGTTCCAGCGTTGGAAGGATGACATATATTTATCTCCATATATATCCTCACATGACGAATCCGACCAACCCCTGTTCCTTTCCATACTTAGCCAATTTTATGGTCGCGGTTGCCTGGTTGGCCCTTTCGAACTCTGCTGGTTCTTGTTCCGTGATATACATCTTGCACTCAAAACTTTTGTGATCTACAATTCCACCGTGGAATCCTCGAACTCGCAAGCTTCACTATACCATAGTTCACAAATGTTTCAAAGTATTTTTCGCTGCCTTCCATCCTCGCTAACTTCCTGTCCTTCCTAATATTCATTAGTTATGCTCTTACTAGTGACAACTGAACACACTGGTATGAAACAATTGGCATCCAACCCTGCGCAATATACAAATTGACTACCGGGTTCCAACATCGTCCCCTCTTCCGTGTTACAGATTATGCATTCAAATGTTTCGAGCAATACAATTTGACTGTCGGGGCCTCACGTCTTCTGGGGAGACCGTGTCACCCTATTTTGGATCCTCGTGTTGACGCATTCACGAAATCTCCAATTCTTAGTCACTGTTTTGGGTTGGCGCTTTCAAACTCTGTTTCTTATTGTTCCATGATATACATCTTGTACTTAGAATTTCCGTGATCTACAATCCACCGCAGACTCCTTAACCCTTTTTCCCTTTTCTTCTTCCCGCGTATTATCTCTTTCTATTTATATACTTAGTTTCCTTTCTATGATCGCAAGTTCCAGCATTGGAAGGATGACATATCTTTATCTCCATATATATCCTCACATGACGAATCCGACCGACCCCTGTTCATTTCCATACTTAGCCAATTTTATGGTCGTGGTTGTTGGGTTGGCCCTTTCAAACTCTACTGGTTCTTGTTCCGTGATATACATCTTGCACTCAAAACTTCCGTGATCTACAATTCCACCGTGGACTCCTCAAACTTGCAAGCTTCACTCTACCACAGTTCACAAATGTTTCAAAGTATCTGTCGCTGCCTTCCATCCCCACTAACTTCTTGTCCTTCCTAATATACATTAGTTATTCTCTTACTAGTGACAACTGCACACACTGGTACGGAATAATTGGCATATGAACCTCCGTAATATACAAATTGACTATCAGGTTTCGACATCGTCCCCTCTTCCGTGTTACAAATTATGCATTCAAATGTTCTGAGCGATACAATTTGACCATCGGGGCCTCACGTCTTTTGGGGAGACCTTGTCGGCTTATTTTGGATCCTCGTGTTGACGGGTTCATGAAATCTCCAATTCTTAGTCACTGTTTTGGGCTGGCGCATTCGAACTCTACTACTTCTTGTTCCGTGATATACATATTGCACTCAAAATTTCTGTGATCTACAATTCCATCGTGGACTCCTTAGCCCTTTTTCCCTTTTCTTCTTCCTGTGTATTATCGCTTTCTGGTTATCTACTTAGTCACCTTTCTATGATCACGAGTTCTAGCATTGGCAGGCTGGCATATCTTCATATCCATCTATATCCTCACATGACGAATTCGATCGACCGCTGTTCCTTTCCACACTTAGCCAATTTTATGGCCACGGTTGCCGAGTTGGCACTTTCGAACTCTGCTGCTTCTTGTTCTGTGATATACATCGTGCACTCAAAACTTATGTGATCTACAATTCCACCACAGAATCCTCTAACTTGCAAGCTTCACTCTACCACGACTCACAAATGTTTCAAAGTATCTGTCGCTGCCTTTTATCCCCACTAATTTCCTAATATACATTATTTATGCTCTTACTAGTGATATACAAATTTCCCTTTGGACTATCCTATCATACCCTCTTCAGTTTTATGCGTATTCCACTCAAAAATTTCCGAGACATACAATTTGACCCTTGCGCCCTCACCTCGAACAATTGTACTTTGTAACCCTATTTTGAAGTTGCTTTTTCCTGTCCCCGTGACCTCTGCACTTCTTTCTTAGTATGCAATTAGAAACCTTTCATGCTAATAGCTCACCATGCAGGAACCATCAACATTGTCATTAATGAGCAAATCACTCGAGGAGTTCTCCCATTATTACGCATTAAACCAAGATCTATGGAGAGTTATATTGTCCCTTTTGATTGTTCATCTCAAACACGAGTCGTTGCATTGGCCCATTCAAGAAATCTGCAATGATTAATCGCTCATTGTCGTATTCTCCATGTTCGGATTTCTATGTATTCAATTACTAGTCTTTAATGTTAACAACGCATCATGCAACGACTGTCGAAATTGTCATTAATGAGAGAAAGTCTCAAGGAGATCTCCCATTCACACACATTGGACCAAGATTTGCGCAGCGTTATGTTATCCCTTCCAACTTTTCATTCATCGTCTGGAGCAAACAAATGTTCTTGTAAACTTATGGCAACAGGTCGACAACAATTTTGTGGAGATACAATAAATATCTTCGGACATCAGGACCAAAACTTCTAGTGGTCCAGGGCATACTTTTACTATTCATCCCATCCCGCCTAGAACGAAGTGATTTGGACCTCTGGAATTGCTCGTGCAGGCTGCGTCCCTGAGGTTTTTGACTGTAAGGAGGTGGTCTCTTGGTGCACCGAAAAATATATTCCAAGCCAAAGAATTATTCCACTGCATGACCATTCTCCTGTTTTTTTGTCACCTCAGGTCTTCCGTGAGATGTTAAAATTGTCGGAACCAACATTGAACCTCAGAGGATAAGACTGCAAGAAGTTCCTAGAAAAACATGATAACGGGTTGGACATCTTAGCCGAGTTCCTCGAAGACCCGACAACAGTTCCCGAAGAAATCACAAAGTTGCAAGTAAGTTCCTTTAGAAATCCATTTCGGGAAATTGCTTGGTTGTTTACAAGAATAATAGGACATGCATCCATGACACACATTTTCCATATAATTATTTATATTTTCTACTTCACAGTCAAGGAACATTTCATTTTCGATTGGGGGAAGCTAATTTCAATTGAAATCTGTTCCCAGTTGTCACGATTCAAACAATCAAATAAATTTTATATGTCATCCTACTTGATTTTCACAATAGTGCATTGCTGTCCATTTCCAAAACTGTCTCTTTCCAAGAAAATAAACTGTGGATTTGACCCAGTAACATTCTGGTACGGGGCCCTATGGAGGCACAAGGCCTCCCATTTTTTTTATGAAGTTTTTAATGACTTTGTCTCAGTTTTCAAAGATTTATTGTTAGGGAAGGATGCTCCGCGGATGTCTGGCTAGACAACCAAGTTTTTGAACAGGAAGGGAACACTTGAACAAAAGAAAAATCACAGTGTACTAATGGTCTTTAGCTCCAAGGAAAATCCTACTTTCCTTCCATGCCACATCACAGACAAGATGTTTGTTGCAGATATATCAAGGTAATACAACCATTGGTTTCATTTTTTCCATGATAAGAAAAAAAAAATAGTTCATTCCTCTACCCTAGAAAGCCGGGGACTTTGTGTGAAGAAATGTCAACAAGATTGACGAATTTTCCGGCCATTTCAAGAAATTGAACCTAACATATGGTGAAAGGCTAAAACAGTTTGAACCTAATGGGTTTTTTCAAGAAAATTTACTAGCGGTTGGCTTTAGCATCTCTTTTATCCATAGACACATGACCGAAGACAGGGACAGTGATGACAACAATCCAGCTTCTGGTGATTATGATGTAGAGACATTGAAAAGCATGATTGAATTGTATAGACAATAGAGAAAAGTATTCAGTGAGAAGAGTGCCCAGTCCCCCAACAACACTCCCAAGAGAACGACATCACGGAGCATCGCTTCAATGACCCACCCCAGTAAGAAAGCAACCCAAAAATCTTCAAATGGAGGAGGAAATAGGAAACCTCCTCGCATAAAAATTGATAGTTCTCACAAAATTCCACTGACGAAGAAGAGAAAAAACAATGCAGGGAAGGCAAACGAACCTAAAATTGAAAGTGAATAGTTGCAACTTGAAATTGAAACTGAGGACATGCACAAAGTTGGTCCGTCTGCAATGGAAATAACTGAGGTCGACATTTTTGATGAAGATGAATCCTTTGTATTCTAGAGCGTTGTTTTTGATAGCCAATCTAAAAATATGGTCATTGAAAAGAGAGATGTAACAAATAGGAAAGGAAAATCTCGCATAGAGATTAACTTTAGGAAAATGCGGTCGTCCCAAATCTCCCTATTTGACCGCATAACCGGTGATGCTCTTGATGATTCCATTGGAGGAATTGAAGCGGAAAATGCCAGACTGAAAGACCGCCTCAAGGAATTTGAGGAGGCTTTCATTGCTACCCCAAAATTTGCCAGTCCTTTTGCAAAAAATGTGCCTGCTACCACTACAACTAAGATAAAAGTATCCTATACCTTCCTTGCATCGTTTAGAGCCCTTGTAGAGAATAACATCAAGAAAAAAATCCAGCTAGTTACTGAAGCATGGGAAACATGACAAAATATAGCTTCCTTCCGAAAGAGGGCAAATGATTTGCTCAAACATTTGAGGTGAATTTAAAAAATGATCAACATTTCTATGAACAGGGGCTGACCCCTTTTGCCAACCATGCCATCAACACCTTGGAATTAAAAATAAGACAAGAGAATCTCCCCTCCCCAAAGCGGACCAAAAAA
This sequence comes from Picea engelmannii, assembly GCA_009831015.1. NCBI lineage: Eukaryota > Viridiplantae > Streptophyta > Pinopsida > Pinales > Pinaceae > Picea > Picea engelmannii. Next base: position 178,502 of record ML779005.1, on the reverse strand, counting down.
GTAAAATCATGCTGGCAAAAGAAAGTTAAGAACCTGGAGCTCATTGTCGAATCATGTGAACAAGCCATATTAGAAAAGGAAGAATTATTCACAAACATGATCCAAATAGACTTAGCTAGAAGTACCAACGAGGTTCAGGACCCAAACTTAATTCTGAAATCCTTGTCAATGACCAAAGAAGCCTTCGATGAACAACTTGATATTTTAAAGGGGTTTTCTTTCGAAAAGTTTTACAACATAGTTGAATATCATGTAGATGAGCTCAAAAGCTGGGTACTGGACTATTCGACACACAATGAAGAAATTGAACAGAGTCTGCATAATATTTCAATGGATCTAAGGAAATTAGAAAATGACCTTTACGACATAGAAATCCAAGATAAAATCAACATGGCCTCCATGAGAAGCTACATTGAAGAATGGTTCCAATGGAGAATGGACAACCTCATCTAGGAAGGGCAACAACCAGTTGACACGATTCCTCTGACCATCGAAGACAACAACAAAAACGCATCGGCTTCATAGTAAGTCTATACTGTCATCTTGTTTTCTTTATCAATCCAATTATCATACCTCTTTAAATAGAAAACTGTAACCAAACACTCATAACTTCCAATTTCTTCTTTTCAGGTCTTCCTCTCTACTGTTGCGCACTTCTTCTTTCTACATTCCTAATTCTTGTACTTATTTCTTTTTATGGTCCGCGGGAGCCCCAATCCCAGTCTATATGACAAGCACATTTAAATTTCCAGAAATATGTAACAAACATTATTATTTTTGATAAATTTCAAAGAAACTAATTCAAGAATGCCTTTGTTGCAAGATGTTATTGCTATTCTATTGTATGCTAAATTTTTGGTGTCCAGGAACCTTTGTTGCAAGACAATATTAGTATTCTATTGTGTTTGAATGTTTCAAACAAAAACAGAAGTATGGAATTTTTAAAATGTTAAATCCTTCCTGTACTATCAAATTTAGATACTAGGAACCTTTGTTGATGTAACAAACATTATTAATTTTTGATAAATTAAAAAAAAAAACTAATTCGGGAGAACCTTTGTTTCAAAAAAAACTAATTCGGTTTTTTGTGTCCAGGAACCTACTATTCTATTGAATGCTATTTTTTTGTGTCCATAAACCTTTGTTTCAAAGAAAACTAATTAGGGAATGCTAATTTTTTTTGTGTCGAGGAACCTTTGTTGATGTAACAGACGTTATTAGTATTCTATTGTATGCTAAATTTTTGGTGTCCACAAACCTTTGTTGCAAGACATTATTAGTATTCTATTGTGTTTGAATGTTTCAAACAAAAACAGAAACATCAAATTTAGATCTTGGAACCATTTCATTTAATTTTACTTTAATGTATTTTACTTTTATGCCTATTCTATTGTATTTTGAATTTTTAATATCTATGCTTCATAAATATGGAACAACACCCCACAAAGTCATCCTCTGCATGGATACCACATGTACTTCAACTTGCTTCCCACGTGTCTGTACTCGGTCGCATTTATTCCCATTCCAACCTGGCAGGGACTACGCTGCCATGCAACACTTGTTTTTATAGTAATTGATAACTCCATGAGACTCAACTAAACTTGAATAAGAGATTACTTTGAAAACAATACAGTCACGATGATTAAACCTATTAAGTTCTATGTGATAGGTATTTATATCTTTCATTTTATTTTTTAATTTTTAACAAAAAATACTATGTAAGTTTTATGTGATAAAAAGGTCCAATCTATATAAATTACACCATTCCCGATCATAATCTTGATGTCATACATAATGAATTTAACCTATGCATAATGTGGGTTTGTTCCTATCACTATTATCAATTCGTGCGACCAAATCTAGATCCTGCATTTGTTCCATCAATTCTCCATAGAAGGAGGAGTTTTCTAACTTTTCCCAATCGAGTTGTATTTTTCGATCATTAATGCCTGGACCTTTATATTGATTTTTCCTAAATCATGCATTTGTTCAATAAATTATCCAAAGAAGGAAGAGTTTTCTCCATCAATTCTCCATGATTGAATAAATAAATCCTTCATGCTCTGGATGGATATTTTCCTTAAGAATATTTTGTAGGGTTCGAATGGGCTATTTGTACAATGCAGAGTTAGAGACAATGTCTTGATGACAACAATACCAACCTATAAGAGGGTCTTAAAAAAATATAGATAGATATAATAGTATTATAAATATCTTTAATAAACACCATCTCCATTCAACCTGAACATGTAACTATTCAATTGTTTCATTGACATATATACAATTTTCTATTATAGAATGCACAACTTTTAACTTTTAATTCATCAATAATCTATTATCTATTAAGTTCATTCTATTAATGATAAAGGAAGTGAGGGATCCCCCAAAAAAGCATTCACTGCATTATTGATGCAAATTTTTAATTCATTGATACTCTTAATCAAAAATAGTATCTTCCCATTGAAAATAGTTTTGAATTTTTTTATGTTTTTGGAATTTTGTGAAGTACAAAATGTAGAGAGAGAATAGTTTCAAGTTGTTTTTAAAAAATTAAAGGTTTAAATCATTTTATAAACCTTCAAAACTCCTAAAAACCTTTGAAAATGAAAAAATATCCTCTTTAAATTTTAACATATAAAACTACTTGGAACATAACACTAAATTTGCAACTAAAAAATTACCCAAAAATAAACTATTTTAAATAGATTTTATATTACGCAATAATCGAGTGATTCCTAAAAAAGTATTCACCACAAACTAATATGTTCTTCCAATCAACTATAAGACAACTACTGAGGGAAACCGAGGAGAAAGGTGACACGTACTAGAAGATATAATGAATCCTCTTATTCAATATTAGAAGATACAATAAAACCATATTTTGAATTGATGGTATTAATAATTTCAGTTTCACAGGAATAAGATATAATGAATATACCTATTTAGTACAATATGACACATGAAACCCATCTTTCTAGATAGTTCTAGACCTAAAGCGTCTCTATGTGGATCTGTGTATTATAAAGTAAATGTTTTTTTCTCTATTTCTACATCTTCAGGTATTGTTGCCTCTCCTCTTGAGCTAAGGTGATCATGTAAAAGGGGTACTCTCCTCCTCCTATTACTCGACCTCTTCCTCATGTGCAAATTTATCATCATTAGAGGGTAAGATATTGAATGCTTGCTACATTTATTTTTTTTCAAATTCGATTCATGTAATTCAAAGAAAATTTACATGGATGTTATGCGTACACTCTTGTTTGGGTTATCTGATTCAAAATTCATCTTGTGTGAAAAGCTATCCATCTTGAAATACAAGACTGCCTGAAGCAACATGCACAATTTCAATTCTGGCAGAATTTTTGAGCCCATGTTTCCTTATTTCTGTTTTTTTTGAATTGGCCCTGTTATCCCCATTTTGTGGGATAACTAAGGAGATCATGTATCGAGGCCCTCAGGTTGCAGATATGGAGTGTCGAGAGACTACATGACCAAAAATTTCCACTTACACATACAAGATCCCATTCAGTCACCATATTTGATCCATTGTCAGTGCATCCACCACACCAGCTAGCTTCTAGAAGGCAGAAAGGTCTTTCTCCATGCGGTACAAGTCAGGTTTGTGGAAGGTAATCACCCTAATATTTAAGGCATTTGAACATTTTGTATTTAATCTACTTTTGATTATATAATGTCTGTTTGGACATTATGCCTTTGATCCTATTTCACCTTGGTGAGTGTCATAGTTTTCCTAGTAAGTGACCAACCTTTGGGGAAGGATTGTGACTGGGTGTCCCTTGAGGGGTTATCGTATCATTCTCGACCATACTTACCACTTTCCTCTAATTACACTCCCATCATATTGTCCTCTTCTAGGCCTTTTGACTTTAGTGACCCAAGAAGGGCATGTAACTCTTTTCATGGGAAGAAGGGGCTGAAGGCCCAGAGGGATTGTTGTTGGCTAAAGAGATAAAATACTAGATATAGACCTTCCAGATGCTTCGCCTAGGGATCCCCGAGAAAGCAATGAAATGCTTCTCTATAAGTAAAGTGGACCTACAAGAATAAATTATAATGAATTCTTAAGGGGTTAGTTGGGGGATAAGAGGTCTCATCATGAGTCAACCTACCATGATAATGGGTATTTAATGATATGGAACTACCATCATCTGGTCACCAATCTAGGGTAGTGGCTCTCAATTACACAAATGAGAGAAATGAGATCTCATCACGAGTCAACCTTCTCATTTCTGCAAGATATTTGTGAGTGACACTGTCATTATCTGGACACCATGCCAGGACAATGGCTTTCAACTCGTTCCTTAAAACATGAAAGAAACAAATAATGGAAAGAAGATGGGATTGGAAAAAGTGCATTGCAAGCAAAGATGCCACGCACCCTCTACAAAGGAACCCATAAATGAGATAATACGAGCCCTTTTATGTCATGAAACTCAACGACCTACGAAGTATAAACCCCTTCCACCTCATCATCCATTACATGACCTTGAAAGGACATCCTTGGCAACATCCCATACTTGAGGGCTTTGGTCGACCCAATAGGAATCCTATGAGACCCCTCCCATACTTAAACTTGGTCAATTGTATAGGATTGTAAGCATTTGTTTAATTTGATGATGTAGTTTTGATGCACATGTTTAGGTGCCTTTCTTATTAGACATGGTTTATACTTGTCATGATATCTTTGAATTGAAATCTTTGGAGGGCATACCCTTTTGTTTTGCAGTACCTTACTTGGTGGCTAGTTTTGGGAGAACAAGACTAGCTTGGGATTCCATGGGGCTTCAAGTCCACAAGTTGCATGCCAAGGGCTCACTTGAAGAATCATGATGAATTTCCTTTGGAGGCCTAGAAGATAATTTGTAAGATATGACTTAGCCCTCACATGCCAAAAAAATTTCCTAAGAGAGGCAAAACGTCACTTATGGAGGCTTGTCGTCACCTAGAGGGCTAGTGTTTGGTGGTGAAGGTGTGGTTCCATGACATGTGGCATGTTTTGAAGGAAGGAGGCTTGAAGACCATCAAGAGAGGACTTGGTTGAGTGATAAGTGGCCTTTGGAGGCCTAACCATGCATATACTACCCCAATGACTTCTTCAAAGTGCCAAAACGTCCCCTAAAGGGTTGACATCACCTTGTTCTAAGGTTTCTTTTGTGTAAAAGTGAATTTTAAGAAATATTGTTTAATATTATTTTGATGCAAGGGGTAAGATAAGGTTTGTTGACCCCTTATCTTATGCTTTACCCTTGCTAAGTGGACAAAATATGTGATAGACATTTTGTATAAATAGAGATCATGAAATCTCATTTTGAATCATAACTCTCCCATTATGAGAAGTAGAGGACTGGAATTTTTGCTACCTTGAAGTTTTTTTGTTCTCTTGTGCTATGGTATGGTACTTTCTTTGGTTATGGAGTACATGACGATATTGGGCTAGCTCTTGGAGTTATTTTTCTAGTTATTGGTGGTGGTTTATCTTGGCATGTCATGGTTTATCTTGTTGTTATTTGGATTGGTAAGGTATTTTGCTTGTTGCTATCATTTGTAATTCAAGCTCAAGGTTGATTGTTGCTAAGGATAGGTAGGGAGTATAAATGCATACACCCCTATTTTAGCTCCACCATAATTTTAAGCATAGAATTATTGTTTGCAAGGGTTTGCTAAGGAAGTATAAGGACATGCACCCCTTAGTTTAAACCCTAGCTAAGTTATTTGCCTTGGGGAATAAGATGATTTATACCCCCAAGGAGGTAGTAGCTATAGATCTTTACTTTTGACCCCATTAACCCATTAATCAAAGGCACTAGTCGTTGCATTAGAGAAATAAAACATTGCATTGGTAAACATGAAAATGTGAAGTCTTGAATTTCTCTCACTTGAGTATTGTTCTTTGAACCCTAGGCTATCTTGCCTCATTGAGGCATTCTCTTTCATCCACTAAAACTTGCTACTGTAATAAAACTAACCTACAACCATTAGGGCTGCAAAAATCTAACCCTCTAAATGTAGATAACTCCTAAACTAACCCTAGAAATTAACTATAACTTTTCCCTAACAAATTACTAGCACACTTTTTGGGCTAGTTTGAGGTGATTTTCATTGGCTGAATTTTCTGTTATAAGGCTTGGTTTGCTACGACCATAAGTTTGATAAATATCACTACAATAAGATTTTTGTGACAACCTTTCTTTTATGCTAAAGTCTTGCTCTTTCATTCTTGAGTTAAACTAGTCTTTACTAGCTTGTCTCTTACTTACTTAACTAGACTTTTAGCACTTATTTTGCAGCTCTTATTATATTTTACATGCTGATATATATCATTGATTTTTTATGCAATTAGGGACAACAAGCTTAACTTTCTTTTCCATATAACATATTGCATCATATACTTGGTTTTCCTTGTGCCTCAGGTAAGTATTCTCTCTTGGCAGGTCACTCAAAGCATTGGAAACCTTAAGCAACCCTCAATAATCATTTCCAAGTTCCCTCTTTCATCTAGAAACTTGAGCTTTAGGGACATCTATTAATACATCTTATTTTCCATCTCAACCCCCCCCTAGGGTCACCGTGATTCCCCCCTTGAGGTGACTACCTCACCTCTAAAGTGACGGGAACACCTGCCTAAGGTGACAATGGGTAGGTGCTCTCTAAGTTGTCACCAATTGGTGGTTGGGTCATGATTTTCCCAACCTACAACTTGTGCGATAACAAGCCCATTTGCTTCTGTTGTATTTTTTCAAATTTGATTCATGTAATTCAAAGAAAATTTATATGAATGTTGTGCATAGTCTCTTGTTTGGATTATTTGATTCAAAATTCATCTTGTTTGTAAAGCCATCCATCTGGAAATACATGAATTCCTGGAGACATGTGGCCAATTTCAATTCCAGAATAATTTTTGAGCTATTTTTTCCTTATTTCTGTTTTTTTTTTGAATTAGTCCATTTTCTTATGTTGGATTTTATTACGGACAAAACCAAAAATTAGAATCTTTTTTTACGAGTAAATATTTCATTCTTATTAATCTTTTCATAGGATCCCCATATGAGAAATGAGAAAAACAACGCCCAAAACTATTGCCTTGTGAAAATTGAACATTTTCGAGTGTCAACCTTAAAGAAGGAGGTGGTCTAAAAATAGGCAACGACTAAGGCCTGAAGGTATGTAGTATACCTTCATTTATGCGCCTCACTATTTGTCTTCGTTGAGGATGTCTTTGTTGATTTTTCATAAGAGATGATATTGTATATGCATATATTATTACAATGATGAGTGTTCCATATATATAGAACATATGGTGACCATCCATGAAAGGATCCGTCCCTTGGATAATAAATAACTACATATTTATTGTATATATATATTTATACTTTGTATGATAAATATCATGTCATATATATATATATATATATATATATATATATATATATATATATATATATATATATATGTTTGTGTGTGGAAGAATGTCTTCTCGATGTTGTTAAAACATCAACACTCTCTCTCAACAAGGGATACATTATTCATCATTCCAAAGATTGTCTCTAAAGTATACAAACTTTAAACACTCCCTCTTAACTAGGGAGGTATTCTTTGTTGCCACACGAGCTCATCGGATATCCATAGTACAACATGACTTCACAACCAATGCATCCAAGGCATGTGGGTATCTCTCAAATAACTTCAACATGTCACCATGACATCCACTACCTCGCAATGTATTTGTACCTCATCATGTGCACCCCTCTAAATTTACAACCAATGCATCCAAGGCCTGTGGGTATCTCTCAAATAGACACAACATGTCCTGATGGCATCCACTACCCTGCAATGCATTTGTACATCATCACGTGCACCCTTGTGACTTCACAGTCAATATTGCATCCAAGGCCTGTGGGTAGCTCTCAAATAGATAAAACATGTCCCCAGGACACCCACTACCCTGCAATGCATCTGTACCTCGTCACTCCCTCTGAAGAGGGACCGCACCAAGCTATCTCTCTTATTTTCTCGAGCCCTCCCAAGAGGGAGTTAATCCTGATCCTTCTTTGATACCATGTTGATTTTTCATAAGAGATGATATTGTATATGAATATATTATTACAATGATGAGTGTTCCATATATATAGAACATATGGTGACCATCCATGAAAGGATGCGTCCCTTGGATAATAAATAACTACATATTTATTATATATATATTTATACTTTGTATTATAAATTTCATGTCATATATATATATATATATATATATATATATATATATATATATATATATATATATATATGAAAGAATGTCTTCCCGATGTTATTCAAAAATCAACAGTCTTCCCCTCTTGATAG
>ML779005.1:143391-160423 GCA_009831015.1 Picea engelmannii | reverse complement strand
AGTTGTCCTCTAAATTCGACATGAAGGATATTGGTGCTTCAAATTTCATTTTGGGCATGGAAATTAAAAGAGATCAAAAAAAGAGGAAACTCTGGTTAAATCAGAGAAAATATGTCGAGACAATATTGCAGAGGTTTAATATGAAAGAATGTAAACCGGTCAAGGTTCCTATTCCCGTTGGTGTAAAGTTATCTGCGGATCAATGTCCCAAGACACATGAAGAAGAGGAGGACATGTCTCATGTTCCATATGCGAGTGCAGTTGGCAGTTTGATGTATGCAATGGTCTGTACTAGACCGGACATTGCACATGCAGTGGGAGTTTTAAGTAGGTATATGTCAAAATCAGGGAAGGAGCTTTGGACAACAGTAAAAAGGGTTTGCAGGTATTTGCGTGGCACTGCTAGCTATGGATTGTGCTACGAAGGAAGATTGGGATTGGACAAAGTGGTCGATATACATGGCTTTGTGGATGCAAACTAGGTTGGAGATTTGGATTGTAGGAGATCTACAAGCGGGTATGTGTTTAACCTGTTTGGAGGAGCAATAAGTTGGATGAGAAAAAGACAGGTTGTAGTGGCACTTTCAACTACAGAATATGAATACATGGCAGCCACTCATGCAAGTAAGAAAGAAGTATGGTTACAAATATTGTGTTCAAGTATTGGGTTGGTACAACAAGCTGTAAGGATAGAGTGTGACAGTCAGAGTGCAATTTTTCTGGCGAAGAACCCTGCTTATCATTCAAAGACAAAACACATTGATGTTCAATATCACTTTGTGAGAGACATGAATGAAGAAAATAAAGTATCACTGATGAAGGTGGACACTTTGAAGAATGTTGCAGACTCATTACCAAAATCTGTGAACATTGAGAAGTTCTCTTGGTGTAGAGGATCCATGGGCATTGCTGCCCTGGATTTTTGACTATGTAACCCTGTATGCAAAGAAAAAAACAAGTGGGAGAATGTTGGGTATGTGTTATATTCTTTGCATGAGTAGTAGTGTCGGAGCGTATGCATCAAGCGCGTAGGGGGGTCCAGAGGCAGCGCTCTCGGAAAAAAAATTTCTGCCTCGGGAAACGTGTCATGTATTTAGGTGGTTTTTTCGGCACATGGTTTTTGCCGATGGTTTTCTATTTCCGGTTAAGGAATTGGGGTTTTGGACTAATCCAGGTCATTGGGTTAGTGTTTTGGATTCCACTGGCTCCTATATGTATATTGTATTGTAAACAATGTAACACAATGAATGAATATAATATATGCTGGTTTTCCCGGTTTGGGTTTCCAGGGGAAAAATCTCTGTGTAATGTTTGCATTTGCCATTGTATCTTTTCTGTTCTTTTCTGAATATCTGTTTACAGTAGACATTGTACAAGGTTAGATTTTTACAACAATTATATTGATTTTTAATTTGTATAAATAAACGAGTTATCTCAATACCAAGGAGCTTTTGGCAATTGAATAATTTGGATGTCATTTTATTGTGGAACTATTTTTCGAAAACTAATATTAAATCTCCATTGGAGTCTGAATCGAGTTTTGAAACCAATTGGTGATCTACATTGCACTGTGGATTGTTCTTATTTGAATCGTTGTGTATCGATGTCTATTCATTGATTAAGTTATCTTGTGATAAATTTTATTTTACATTGAATTCACAACTCGTGTTTAATATGCATGTAAATGACATTTTTGGTTTAGCTTTAATGATCAGCGAATATAGAATTATTTATGTATAGTTGACAAACTTTGACTATGATATTTTCATGCACGTATAGTAGTTTCTATATGTTTGTTTCAAAGAATTACTTTAGGTAAATTTATATATAGCAGTCGATAGGTTAATTGTTATCTCGGTGCCTTGAGAAGTTATCTTCGAGAGGGATTGTTTTACCCCTCTTTCATTCATTTAGTGGTTTATAGAATTAATTTTTCGAGTCATCTATATGTACCCAGTTATTTTGAAATAAATTTAGAAAACACTTCCCCCAAAAATAGAATAAGTTACAAGAATGAAACTGATAAGTTATTAAATCCCATCGAAAACTTGTCGGATCATAAATCTAGAGAATCACACTACTTCAAACGAAGAAGAGTCTAATTGGGCCTCATCTTCGAGTGTGATTGCTACTGTTGAGTTAAAGGGAATCCAACGCCCTCAACATCTTCCTCAACTTTAAATCTATAGAGCCTTGTAATTTTACTAAAATCACCATTCATAAAATAACCAAAGAAAGATATCAATTTCAAAGATAGAGTTTTCCCATACAGGGTTCTCAAGGTAACTCTTGCGTTATTTATGTAAGTGGAATTAAGTATTTAAACATGTTAACATATGTTTGTTAAATAAATCACGGTCAATATCAATGCACAACAAGTTGTTCTAGGTATAGTTTATAGCCTTTTATTATTCTTCACTTAGATATGTATCGGTGAGTTGTTTTGACCATAGGTCATTTGATGACAAATCATATTCATATTAGATAGTAATTTGTATATTAAGGGGGAGATAGCCATGAATGCTTTGATGGGATAAGAAAGTTTCAAGAAGGTGGAGAGTTAATTCTTATAATCCTTGAAATTGGTATTATATGAGGAAGAAAATAAACTCGAGACTAGATCAAGGGTGATGAAATAGAAAACAAAAAGAACCAATATAGGATAACCTATTTGGAAAACTAGATGGCTTGTATGGATTTGGAGGTGTCTTATATGGCTTAGGGGGTGATTGAAATGAACCATAATGTAACATACCCAACCACCCCTGTACATTGTTGAGGTAGTGGGGTACTCCAAAATTCCTCCCAACCATATTAAACTTTATGCGTTGTTACCAATTTATAATTTACCCATCCATATACTAGGATGAAATCCACATATTATAGCTTTAGTATCATATTTCTTCAATGTCATGTTGCTAATGAATTTATACATGCAAGCATAGCCATGCAATATCATTAATACAAATAGAAAAACATTCAATTCAAGAACATAACTAACATTAATTCAACATTTACATGAAATAACCATAAACACTTATCTTCAGAGAATAATTCACAAATTGGATACAAATGAAGGATGTTCCACCCAACATAGAATCACTGCTTCCTACCATATTTATGCAATAGGGCCACCCCCAAGCTAAGGCTATGATTCCATAAGGATGAAACAACTATGGTTGTCTCTAATCCACTCACATGGCCCATCTTGCCAACATTTCACAATATGTTAATGCAATGTTCCCAACCAGATCTGATTGAAATATTAAGGTTTTTATTGGTTTTATGTGTTTTCTGGTTTTGGTATTTTGTCAAACACTTTGCTGATTTTAGTCTATTGAGTTGCGTTGGGTTTATAATTGTGGTTTTATTGTGTGTTTGTAGAAAGTAAAGATATCAATGTAGCCAATAACACATACACAACAAATACAATAGAAGCCACTCAAGTACATAGTGCAAATACCTCATATATGATATTATTCATAATAGTAGCTGACCTCATACAAAATGGAGCAGATCTGGAATACATACAAGAGAAGAGAGCGTATGGTTGATAATGCCTCCAAGATAAAATAAAGAGATGAATATATAGGCTTCCAAAATCCTCCTCAAGGTGAACACCAAAGGTATAGAAGATCAAACTCATCCCTAGCTGAAATGTGATGTCCTCCCTAACACAATGTGTCCCTCATTGGTTGTAGCAAGCCAATAAATCGGCCTCCAATGATATGGCCTCTAATCCATTGAAATCAAGTGCCAAAATGTAAATCAGGGGTTAGAGAAACCCTCTGATTAACCTCCAAGCTATTGGGAGTGGTCTCTTGCTCCAACTCACAAGATCCACTATGCACAATGCGCCCCCTGAAGAGAAACACGCCCTCCTGAGTGATAGGACAAATGGGATGATGAATCCACTCAAACAATGATGAAAAAAGGCGTTGGGGTGATGAAAAACAATCCTGGAGTGAGATATACTGAATATCTGGCCACCTCTACGAAAATCGATCTACTCTCTCAAGAACAATGCACCTTAGCTCTGCAGAAAATCTCCAACAATACACCATGTCTCCACAAATGCTCCTGGAAATGAATAGAAATAATGTAGAATGGCGAGGGAGGAATATTTCACCTCCATGACCAAGCTTGGACTAGGTTGGGTGGTATCTTTCACCACCGAGCTGATCTCTAGGGTTTGTTCAGTCAAAACCCTCAAAACCCCCAAGTGCATGGGATCTCTAGCAAGCAGCTAGACATCAAAATGATAATCAACATAATCATAGAATAGAGACCTCTATCTCTCTTTTATCCCCCCTGTTCACATTTTCTCTCCAAGTGACTTTTATTTTATTTTATTATTCCTTAATTAAATCACATTATTAATTAATTAACCGTTTTACCTCTAAAAAGTGATTTATCCCTCATGGATTCTCCGACCACTGAAAGTCACTTCTCATCATCTTATCCTGTAGTGATCTTCCTCTTGATTCTGATGAGCTATTACACTAAGAGGTTTCTCCAATTATTATGCACAATACGACCTTCTTAGTGAATTTAATTAAAATATAACCCATAGTAATTCAAAATTACAAAAATTGTTGGAATGCAACATAACCAAAGCCAAGCTGTGCAGAATGGATCATGATGATGAAATATGATGAACGATGCAAGTCAGGCCCAATAAAACCCCTCAATATCTCTGGAATTCACTGCCAACCCCATCTGGCTACTCTGACAAGTATCCCTCTCTCTAACATAACAACAATCGAAATTGGAGACATTATAGTCCTCCCTGCTAAAATATTGTTTGTCCTCAAGCAATAAATGAATCAATATACATATGATACTGGGGTCCCATATCCACCTTTGTGACATAAAGTATGGTCCCCTCAAGATGTGGCCCCTCCATGTTCTCTCCACGCATGACCCCCAAATGCTTCTGATGAGTAGAATGATCACGTGCAATAGATCCTTGGTGAACTCCTCAAGAAACCACTCCACTCAGATATTGAATCTACCAAACTTTGGACTACCAAGCACTCCAATACCTGGATCCCATATCAAGATGAAAACTGCAGTGTCGTGTGAAGTATATTACTGTAAGATATCATCACCAGGAGTCTCATGAAAACAACACACGACCTCTACCAGAAATGAATCTAACCTCCATGACCATACCAATCCCAACATGGCCTCCACCGATTGAACATGTTGCTACCATAGTGAGGTACTACAAGACCTCAACGAGTCACCAACAAGTGACATGATCCCCCCAATACTAAATCTCACTGGAAAATCAAAGCGATTTCCCCTTGCAAAGATCCACTCACCTCTATCAGTCAATAAAATTCCCATTCCTATAATCCCAGGGTCCCATGCTAATCTCTAAAATGGGCCATCATGCTGATGTTGCACCACTCTGATCATGATTGTCTGCTCAAAGTGTGTATGCTAGATCCCCCATTCCTGGATCCTCATGCTAAACCTGTGATGATTGGGCCTGCTATAAAAAAGTCGAATCTGTAAAGGTGTCCCTATGGAACAAAAAACTGTCCATCCATATCCAAACTCAATCACAAGTATCAATAGGGAGAACTTGTCTCACCACATAGAAAATATCCCAACAATCTCTCTCAAATTAATCCAAGAGTGAAGTAGGTTGCTTGCTGGCACAACCCATACCCTCATAAGATGAAGCAAACTACTGACCAAATGGACTCATGGTTCCCATGGAAAATTTGGAAGTTCATTACTTCTAATCCCCACTAACTGTTGATGTATCATATTGATAACTATCGTAAGCCCTCCATCCTCATCCCAATGAGAATATGAATATGTATCACCCTCTGAGATATCCTCTATCCCATGGTCTATGATACTCTCCATCGTGCCCAGGGCCTCAACTATCTATCTCCAATGATCCACCCCTATCCTATTGTATGCAATAAAGTCACTCATGTCAGGTGGTCTCTGCCAACCAACTCTCCATGTGCCTTGTCACTGTCTATCTCCCCCTGAGTTGCTATCAATGATGAAAGTATCAGGAAAGGATACCAAAATTATCTGCAACCATCTGTAGGATTGGGAAGTATCATATTATTTGGTCAATCCCATGGAATTGACCAAAATCTCGTCCACCGGTACCCATGATGAATAATCACATGTACTCATCACTAAAATCCAACCATCGGGTACAACAGTAGGTAACTCCTGGTCAACCACTCTCCAACCATCTTCACTCATGCAACCACTTCTACTGTGAAGGTGATCTCCCAAATCTATATACTTCTGCAAAGGAGAGGAATATCCATGCTCCACTAAATACGTCTCCTCCTTGCAATCCAGTGCATCCACCTCCACATGTCTCTGTGAATTACCATGCATCATTGTATGCCCTTGCATACTCATGTAATCTCCTGTATATACCTGCAACGTCATGGATCATGTGTGTACTACTGATTTAACCTCTACATGAAGGTCAACCAATCCTGAAACACAAATGGAAGTGTCCTCATAACTGCCCCTGGCTCTAGAATCCCCATGTGTACGTATGTGCCCAACTGTCTCAAAATCCCTCGTGAAGGGTGGCGCCTGTGACCCATGGACATCCTCCTTCATCTCCATATCACATATGTCTACACTCATTAGAGATCATGGGTACTCCTCATGCTCCTCCATCAACTGGTGATCCTCTGCCAAACCACCAATATCCTCTAACAATGTAATTGACGGATATATATGACTCTCTACCGAGATAGATATAGTGTCTGTTTGACTAGTCTCCTCAATAAGTTACACTAATATGGAATTTGATTCTTGAAGGGTTGTCTGTGTGCCTTCCAATAATCCTCGTGTGCTCACCAACTCATGAGAGAGTCGGTCCACCTCAAACTCCTGCTCCCTCAGGGCCCTAGGATACATCTCTCCAACCTCCAATAGGTAATATCTATCCATAAAAAACTCCTGGTAGTTGGCCCTCAGCACAGTCACTCTCTCTATGAGAGTATGAAATTCATCAATGAAAAGTACCCCATCTGAACTATCATGTGCCATCGATGCCCTCCAACTATATGCTGCCACCAATGTGTGTGTATCATTAATCAATCTAGTGGCTTCCATGATCGTGTCCTCACTGACTCTCAATTGTCCTGTCAAGTGTCATGAATCCTGATCACAATCCCGCTAAGGTTCTACCTCATGCCCTGTTATTGGATAAATCCGTAAGTGCGGACACAAACCGATCTCCCTAGATCCACCTGGATCTAGAACAAAACAGGATAAAATAATACTCTTTCCCTAGATTTCAACTATTGAATGAACTAGGAGGAAAGAATCATGAACATACCTTATGATCGGTTCCTTGGGTCTCTGTTGTCCATCTTCGCTCCAATGCTCTTGTGCTGTCAAGACCAGGACAACTCAAACCAATTGAAGTGAAAACAATTCAATATATTCAATAGTTAATCTATGCATATGATCAAGGAGTTATGCAATAAAGTGACATTAACTTTATGGGAAAGGGACATATTACTGTATTAAATTGATAGAAAGAAAGAATAACAACCTGAGCCTTGATGTTGCAAACCTCCTTTCGATGGCTCCTAGCTCTGACACACACACTTGCTCACTTGCATGAAGAAGATCAACCACTTTTGATAACCTTGCTGGTATTCCTAGCTGCTGTAGCATCAGTCCTTCACACAATCTTCCACTAATTCTCCAATAAACTTCTTGCTTGTATGCTTGCTAACCTCTTCCATGAGAATCCCCTCAATATATAAGAGAGAATGAATTAGTTACTTGGATAGGAATGATCCCAAAATATCAGGAAATCCAGTACTTAGATAACCACTCGAATGCCATCTCATCCTTCTAGAAGATTCCCTTCTAGAAGCTTCGAGAATTCATCCTTTTCCCTTCTTTAGAAGATGTTCGCACCCTAACAGTTAGACACAGTGTGAACTCCTTGCACCCTGGCTTAAAGTAGCCTGCGAGAATCATGCATTCTCGCAGGCAAATGTATTGCCAGCCTACGAACCTTCCTCAAAACTGTCATTTCTGGAAAGAGATGAAGGTAACTTTTCTCTGGAGAAAGTTCTAATGAAGAGCTTGAATACACCATAATCAATACATCATCATGATGACCAAAATCATGGGTAACATGCCCTCACTTCTAGTGTCAACAATGGAATCCCCAACCACACACTCAAAAGATAGTGCACTAAACTTCCCACTGTCCACTATGCTATTGAGTCCTTCTGTATGCCACAACACACCATCACCAATTGCTACCCCTATCTGAATCCTATCTGAATCGCACTGTATCATGTATGAGAAGTTGTATCCTCCTATGCATTCACCCTACTAATATCATTTGCATCCAGATCCCATACATATGTGTCCAGACTTGTGCTATGGTCATCCTGACCAATAAGGAGTGCATCCTCATCACTGTAGACTGGTCCTGGAAGTGAGTATCCCATCAAACTATCAGTATTCACAATCTGATATAACAATAGAGTCTCCAACAAAGGTGATTTAGTCTCCTCATACTGATAGGTATGTGTATCATCAACTGGCTCCAAGTCATGCCTCTCATCCTAGATCTATAGATCCATGTGTCCCTGGTGTACAATCCTCACACAAGGCTCCTCCACCATATCAGAAATGTGTCTGATATCCTCCTGTGTCATGTCTATCATAACTATTTGAGAAGTTAAGGGATGTGTCATGCTCAACTCCATGGGAGTAACAATATCCCCCACACATGACCTCATACTAGGTGCTAACACATATGAATCCCCACAATTGTCACCACTATGATGAAGTGATGAGTCCTCAACACTGTCTGATAGGGAAGATAAGGAACATGTGTTATCATCCTATCCATCCAACTGTCCATCATATGCGTAGGAGTCCCTAGCCTCATCAGACTGCTCTAAATAGGCATCTATGGTTGCATCCTCATACATCTCCTCATCCTCACTGTCGTAGTGCACCTCAACAATGTGCACCTTACCTTTACCTCTACATTTGTGATCTAGCTTCCAAGGCACTTTGAAACTATAGCAAATCTCCCTGCATCTAATGGGTGTAGGGTCAATTTTTTCTTCCTTCCATATACTAGCTGGTAGTGATGTTTCCTCTTTCCATTGTCTACATCGTGCTCTACTATTTTGTATTTCTGATATCCACTCATGTATGGCTAGATTCAATTCTACCCGAAGCTTTTCATGTTTATGCATTTTCTTTGACTACTGAACAACGTGCTACTTGCTCATTCTTCAATCATAAATTTTCTCCTTATGGAAGACCCCTTAGGCTGGGAGGAATCTTTGCTTTGATACCACTGTAACGTTCCCAACTAGCTCCGATTG
Source organism: Picea engelmannii (assembly GCA_009831015.1). Taxonomy (NCBI): domain Eukaryota; kingdom Viridiplantae; phylum Streptophyta; class Pinopsida; order Pinales; family Pinaceae; genus Picea; species Picea engelmannii. The sequence continues at coordinate 151,049 of ML779005.1, read as the reverse complement.
AAACATTAAGGTTTTTATTGGTTTTATGTATTTTCTAGTTGTGGTATTTTGTTAAACACTTTGCTGATTTTAGTCTCTTGAGTTGCGCTGGGGTTTATAATGGTGGTTTTATTGTGTGTTTGCATCAATTAAAGATATCAATGTAGACATATACTCAACAAACACAATAGAATCCACTTAAGTACATAACGCAAATACCTCAGATATGATATTATTCATAATAGTAGCTGACCTCATACAAAATGGAGCAGATCTGGAATCCATATAAGATAATAGTGTATGGTTGATAATGCCTCCAAGATACAATATATATATGAATATACAGTCTTCCAAAAGCCTCCTCAAGGTGAACACCAAAGGTATATAAGATCCAACTCGTCCCTAGCTGAAATGTGATGTCCTCCCTAACACAATGCGCCCCTCATTGGCTATAGCAAGCCAAGAAATCGGCCTCCAAGGATATGGCCTCTAATCCACCGAAACCGAGTGCTAAAATGTATATCAGGGGTTAGAGAAACCCTATGATGAGCCTCCAAGCTATTGGGAGTGGTCTCTCGCTCCAACTCACAATATCCACTATGCACAATGCACCCCCTTGAAGAGAAACACGCCCTCCTGAGTGATAGGACGAATGGGCTAATGAATACACTCAAATAATGATGCAAAAATGCATTGGGGTGATGGAAAACAATCCTGGAGTGATACCTACTAAATATCTGGCCACCTCTGAGCAAATCGAACTACTCTCTCAAGAAAATGCGCCCTAGCTCTACAAAAAATCTCCAACAATATGCCATGTCTCCAAAAATGCTCCTGGAATTGAATAGAACTGATGTAGAATGGTGAGGGAGGAATCGTTCACCTCTGTGACCAAGCTTGGACCAGGTTGGGTGGGATCTTTCACCACCGAGCTAATCTTTATGGTTTGTTTAGTCAAAACCCTCAAAACACCCAAGTGCACGAGCTCTCTAGTAAGAAGCTAGACATCAAAATGATAATCAACATAATCATATAATAGAGACCTCTATCTCTCTTTTATCCCCCCTATTCACCTTTTCTCTCCAAGTGACTTTTACTTTATTTTATTAGTCCTTAATTAAATCACTTTATTAATTAATTAACCATTTTACCTCTAAAAAGTGATTTATGCCTCCTTATGGCTTCTCCGACCACTGAAAGTCACTTCTAATCATCTTATCCAGTAGTGCTCTTCCTCCCGATTTCAATGAGATATTACACTAAGAGGTTTCTCCACGTATTATGCCCAATACAACCTTCTTAGTAAATTTAATTAAAATATAACCCATAATAACTCAAAATTACAGAAATCATTGAAATGAAACAAAACCAAAGCGAAGTTGTGTGGAATGGATATTGATGATGAAATATGATGAACGATTCAAGTCGGGCCCAACAAAATCCCTCAATATCTCTAGAAATCATTTTCAACCCCATCTGGCTACTCTGGCAAGCATCCCTCTCTGTAACATAGCAACGACCAAAATTGGGGACATTACAATTAACTTCTATAGCTATCCCAATCCACTAGCTCTATTTCCCCTTCAACCAAAAAACCCCAAGGAATCCCCTTCTCTTCCACGCAATCCCTTGGGCTATCCCACTCCCTTCCTTGGCTCAATCACATATTGGCCAAGAAATATCACTACTGGGGAATCAAGGAATTCTTAGTTGCAATTTAGTTTTTCTAATGACAACCATTCCCCTCTCACAAGGTCACAATTTCCTCACAGATTCATGGTAATATCTTCCATATTTATTAACAACCATAATTATCATAATATCTATTACAACCTTAATGCAACACCCTAGGCTTAGAGGCAATTAACCCCCCATTTCAGGGAAGAATGAGAGAATCCTCTCTTGCATAACCTAAATTTACAAATTATATTTGCATGAATGGGATATGCCACATGTCTTCAAAATAATCCCACATATCTCCCTTGGAAATTCATCCCAAGGTTGATATGACTTAGGAAAACATAAGGTATAAGACTTAGTCTTAGGAATAAAATATTATTATCTCACTTTTTCTCCCTTCGTGCCCCCCTAATCCCCCTTTCTTTCCCCTCTTGTAGAATCATAGCCCCCCCTGGTTTTCATCCTTCTCAGTATGCAACCTATAATGAATTTTATTATTATTCAATATGCATTTACATATTACATTGTTTGACTCTCTTCCTTTCATCATGTATATATTTACATTTCTATTTTGAGGATCCAACTAGGGGTATTAGATTCCCCTCTCCCTAGATTTTGAACCATCCTTAGTGCACATCACCATGCATACAAGTAAATTTCTATTCTATGATCCAACTATATATATTAAATTTCTATTCCCCTAGATTTTTCACCATCCTCTATGCACATCACCATTATATACAACACTTTTACATCAAAATTTCAAAACAAATGTGGGTATTCCTCCTCCATTTTATCCTCTAGCTCCCATGTTGCTTCTTATGGATATTGTGCATCAATTGGACCTTTATCCTAAAAATTGTGATCTTCCTATTCAATATACATATTGGTTGTAGCTAGTAGTCTCCTTCAATTTCCATACAATATTCTCATAGGGGTATGACATTATTTTCACCCTTAGAATAACACCATCCTAAGTGTTCTTCTTTCCATGTAATTAATTCATGTCTTGATTCTTTAGTTGTTCCTATAACAACCATCAATAAAAGATACATGTTATAGCCATTATCATGCAACAATTATCCTTTGTCACAGGAGTTCTCAACCCCAAAATATAAGCATGTATTCAAAATAATAAGTATACAATTTTAATTCAATGCTTATCTATATGGTGATTCCTTTTCTTAACAAAATTGTGGCCATCAGAAAGAGTTTATCTCACTATTCTATTTGACACACCCTTGTTGATTTCAACCATCATGCCACATACATTTTTCCACAACAAATTCATTCATTTAAGTTACATCTCCTTGCTACACTCACCCTTTTAGGCTTAGGCATCCCCTTCTTTGCTAAACAATCCCTCATCTTGCCAAGTTTTTGACATGCAAGGAGAGTACCAACTTACTACCATGCATCTGTTGCAAATCTCTAATCAATAATCTTGGAAAAACACAGGGTCCCTATGTCATCACAATTAACTTCTTCCAAAGATTTCATTATTTCAACCTTCACCATTTTCCATAACTCTGCTTTCTTGATAGATCTTTCATGTATTCCATGCAAGTATGACTACTTTGGCATGCAATTATTTCACTGCATCCACAACAACTCTTGAAATGATCTCAAATTCAGGAGTTAGTAGCAATTACATCATTTTAGTTGTTCACATATTAATTTCAATGAAATATAACACAAACATGAATCCACACAATGCATTCAATCATATATACTAGCATGTATGTGTGCATATCCACAACTTGCACACTTTCATAACTACTTATGTACATCTACCTAATGCATCCTTGCATTAATTCAAGAATACCATATTTTATCTCACATGAATGCACTCTAAAGATTAAACAATTTTCATATGCCTAAGGATTGTTGTCTTTACCACACCAAGTGGAATATTATGCCCATACTGCATTCAAATCACATAAATATATCAATAATACCATATTTTATGTCACTTGAATGCACTCTAAAGTTTAAACAATTTGCATATGCCTAAGGATTGTTGTCTTTACCACACCAAGTGGAATATCATGCCCATAATGCATTCGAATCACACAAATATATCAATTCAGGTATCAAATCTCAACTAAGGGAATTCTTACCTAAATTCCCTTCAACATCTATGCAACATAAGCACACCAATTCATACATGCATGGATTCCATCAATTTATTTTATGCTACTTGATCAATGGATGTTTTATAGAGGTTCACATACTCCATTCATGACCTCTTGATCAACATTTTGTTTTACTCCTCTTTTCTTCATAACATTGACTACCACATGCAACAACATCATCAACATCTTCATCCATGCTATCAAACTTTTCCTAGTTACATAATCCATCACTAGCCACATTTAACCATCATAAAATCTTTATTACATTCATATCAATAGACTACTCTCAGTCTATAAGCATGTTATATGTACTTCGATTTTCCCATATGCACTCAAAGAATATCTACATGCACGCAACATTAACTCTCAACATGCCTACTAATGCATATTCATTCTAGCTATCTAATCACTTTAAATTCTAGCATTCATATGTTTTAAACTATTAAAGTGTAACAACTCTTCCGATCTTAAGAAATATATCAAAGTAGCAAGAGACGAGTTAAGAAATTCCCCCTCATCATCATGGCTACCTCACTATCCATGCTCATCCTTTGCTACTACGACCAATTTCATCAACATCTTGTAGCTTTATGTAGCATTTTCCATCTTCCTTTGATATCTTTGGTTGTACTCAAATCCCACTTGATTCTTTCACATTATATCCTCTCAGTTTTATCGTTTGGGTATTTTTTCTCCCTTTTCTAAGCATCCAAGTCCAACTTGTCCACTCCACATTTCTATCCCATACTGGCATTACAACCTCATTGGTTGCTACCTTTACTTAAACAATCTTGCCAAACTTTACCTTGCCTGGAATTTCCAACACTTATGGTGCTATAACTTGTATTACCTCAACTTAATATTGACATTGGAATGTTATTAACCACTCTCTTCTTTATTTGGCCAATTTGGTCTCAACCTTGAATTCATTAATCAACATTCCAACACTTTGTAATGCTACATTTATTCCTTTTTCCAGATTCTTATAGACTCCTCGAGAGTCTACTCTATTGTTTATCCACTTTAACTTCAACTAGAACTTCCATCATTTCATTGCATTGCAATTAATTCTCTTCCATATTCATATGGTCAATTTTCAAATTCCATTCTCTTTTGTAAACAATGCCAAGCATAGATATACTTGATCCGTAGGATCTTTTAATGACTATGGTTGAGTTTTGATTTTGCATGCGTTAATTAACCATTTGAGAAACTTGATGAAAGAATGAGGAAAGAAGAGGAATTATGACAACCATATACACATATGCAGATTTGAAATGAAATAATAGACAACAAACCATAACACAAGAATTGATAACGGAGTTTGGCACAACTTTGCCTACGTCTCCGGGCCTTTGTCTCTTTGGGGGAGGCTTCTTTATTTCTGTTCAAAATCTCAAAAGTACATCACAACAGTGCCAATTGGCTACAAGAATGATTTGGTCATGTTCTTCCAGATCTCTAGAACCTTGCAAAGAAAATGACACGCAAAACGGACATCCGGAGCTCCCAGAAATGGCTCGCAAGCATCTGCTCCTCAATAGCTTCCCTGCATAAAAATGGCTTTGGCTTGGCTTCTCTTCAGCATAAATCTGCTCTGACTGTCCTTCCATGGCCTCAAACAGGCATGGTTTATATAGATCTGAAGTTGGTTATCTATCCCCAACTTCCTCCCAAAATTTGGGCTCCAAAAATGCCCAATATCTCCCCAAAATGGAGAAAATCTATTAATTACAGGCTTAGAATCATTGAAAATCCCAAAACATAACAAAAAACCCACTTTAGTTCAAAATTAGGGGATAATCCCCCTTTGTCCGGCGCGCACCCCCTTATTTGCGGTCACATGGGCTATATTTGGCCAAGCGCTAGCCCAAAGGCTAAGCGTTGGTCACCTATCCCCGGCTCGCTCCTGGTCATCGAGCGTGTGTACAGGACCGGTGGCTAGCTGCCATAACCGCGTGCCCTATTTGGAATATGGTCCTGGTCCTATGGGATCCACCCGGGATCCATGGGCTAGTCCCTATCGCCAACTCCCACGCTCGCCCGGTTGCTGCTGGGTTCTATGGTAAGCGAATAGACCATGGGCTGGGGCTAAGCCCCAGCCCTTTCCGACCCCGACCAAAACCTTGTTTAAATTTAAATATATTTTATGCTATATACATAATAAGCAACACTCAAGGGGCGGGCGGTTAGCCCGGTCCTGCCAGTCCATAGCCCGGAGGAAGGTCAGGGGTTCGACCCCAGTGAACCCATATAAATTTTACATAAACCATCAACCAACCACAGGGTGCCACGTGGCAGCCCATGACTGGGCCACGTGGCAACTCAACCACCAATAACAAAGTGCCAAGTGTCGAATGCTGGATGCCCCACGTGTTTGCCATGCGTCAAATTCCGTACGCCACATCACCTACCTAGTCAATTGCTGATGTCATCCCGTGCCACGTGTCACCCTTACAGTGGTGACACGTGTCACCCGTAGATTGGTCCAACTGTCTACCGTACATGTGCTCCGTCACCTACCATGTGTCACCTCCAAGAGTTTCCACGTCATCTGTACGACAGTATGTCCTATACAGTCATCATTCCACGTGGAACTGTACAGACTGTACGAACTGTACAATCATCCCCTTTTTTTGCCTGTTTGGGTTTTCGGACAGAACGCGATATCTTTCGCATAAAGAGCCCGTTTGATGAAGTAAATATATGGCCAGAATCAGGAAGACGAGCCGGACACAATGGAACTGGTTTCGTCGGATTCCGAGCACTTTCATTTCTTGAGCATTTTTAAGCCCTGTCAGGCTTCTGGATCCGATTCTAGATCATTTGTAAACAATGCCAAGCATAGATATACTTTCCTTATCATATGCCTTCTTGATATTTCCATTATGGAAATCACTACACTTCTTATATTATTCTTTGATTTGTCATCCATTTACACACTTGGAATTCACTCATCATTCCCTACCTTCATTCCTCATCAGTCATTCTCATTTAGTATTGGAATATCTTCCAACTAGCTTAAGCATCTGCATTATGGCATTTTTTTTCCATTATCTCTAGTTGTCCATGGGCTTGTTCAATTTTGGAATTTATCTTCACTTCATTGAGTAATTCTTCGTGAATTCTAATAATGTCCACCAAGAACAATATTCACACCATGGAATTCTTTATTCCTCAATTGGAACCTTTAAAATAAATGAAAGTTCGTTATTTCTTCCACTGAATTCTTTACACTTATATTGTGCACTATGATACCACAAGTGGATTTCTTGTTCATAATTATTTAGTCATAAGTTGTTGGTTCATTGTCTGCAACTTCTCCAAACATTCATATACTTGCCCCCAAAGGTGACTCACCCATCATATAAGTTACACATCACCTCATGAAGCTCTTATTCATTTTTTCTCTGGAAATTTTTCTCCACCATACCAACCTCCATCACCTTCTTCTTTTCAAACAAGAATTACAACAATTATTACTTATAATAAAAGAAAACTTGTGTTAAATTTAATATAATTCTTAATGTTTCAAACCCTAAAGTAGGTCCATCTTCAGGAGAACTAAAATAACTTACAATTTCTCCCCATCCCAACATTAATGTTATTAATATGTAATAATTCAAGGGGTGAACAACTCAATGTTTAAGGTTGGAATTATTTATATATTGAGAAGTTATGAGGAGGTTCAATTGTTTTTACTATGATGCAAAATATGTTTCCATACTTCCTTCAATTTTAAACCACCATCATAGTTGATATTATTATCAAATCTCTTGATCTCTAGTGCCACTTGTATTTTTATTTTCTAGTGATGAGGGATATTTGCTAACACCCATGAATCCTCCAAATGCATATAGTGAC
>ML779005.1:17067-31718 GCA_009831015.1 Picea engelmannii | reverse complement strand
AACTGGAACATATCCAAGTAGCACTTCTTCTATCATCATGAGATCTGATTTACTAAGTAATCATCTTGATGTTATAGGAAATCTTCACCACGCTTCTGTTGTGCACTGGAGGTTCTCCACCAAGTTGTCTTCTTCTTATCTGCATACAAGAGTCTCTTTTTGGTATGTCTCAAAGTCTTGATATTTCTCTTCATACGCTCTTTATTCAATTTCTCTGGAGAACATTCTTTGCATTTATCTGATGTAGAACTCCAACTCATGGATGTTGCGGATGATAAAATGACTCATGTAGTGATATGTCTAGTGTACTGGAACAAGTAATCATCATATTCTTCTCCCTCCATATGAGAGAACCTCTGGTTATGGATCTCACAATGCTTTCATTCATAAGTCTTCCATACATTGTTCTTCATCACGACTTTCAGTTCTTCTACTTGATTGCTTTCATATCAGGCTTGGTAATCTTGTGATTATTGATGTAATGACGGGTTGGTCTGGATTTTCTTTCTTTCTTAGAATCTTCATGTTCTTCTTCATGTTTTTCATTATCTCTTGGATCCATGGAGTTTCTTGTAGATTCCATGTTCTAGAGATTCCACTTCTTCCTTTCATCATAGGATCACGGATCTGGATGGACAACCAGGAATACTTTAAGGATTCTCTTCGAAAAGGTCTTCTTTTTCGGTTGAGCTGAACACGTACTGTCTTTCATGGCTGCTACCATGGATATATACATTTCATCATCTTCAATGGATCATAGGATTAGCTCCCTCCTAATCCTTGCTTCATGTAAGAGTGCACATAGTCGGCTCCCTCCGTCTGATGGAGTCCATACTTCTATTTTCATTCTTATTGTCTTCTGCAATATATAATTGGCTCTCTCTGTCTAACAAAGTCCACGCTTCCATCTTAGTTGTCGTCATAAGTTTTTCTCCAATTCCTCTTGATGTCTGAATTCTAAGTCTCTTCATGATTGATTCGTCTTATCTTGCAGTAGCTTCCACATGATTTGTATTTCATCCTTTCATGTGTATTATCTAATGATATTCATTCTTATCTTGTGGTTCTTCCATGGGTATCTTTCTTCTTGGAACACATTATGTATAAAGACGATGCAAACAAGATATGTACAAGAAATAAGAAGAGTGTTGTTACCTTTTAGTAGAAGTCTCTTCCATCTTGCTTAGTCTTCTTTGTCGATTCCTTTTCTTCGGCAATCGATGCTTCATGTTTCTCCTTCCTTTTCTTTAGCTTGGGACACTGATTTCTATAGTGATCGTACTTTTGATAGTTGAAGCATTGTATTTCTGAAATATCTTTTCTTTGTTTTGGCTTCCTTCTTGAATCAAACTTTCTTTTGTCCCTGAAGTTCTTGAATCTTGTTGTGAAGGCTTGATCATCGTACTTCTTTTGGGGTTTCTCTTTTGCATTGATCCTTGATTCTTCTTGAGCACAACAAGTCCAAAGTTCTTCAAATGTTGGGTACTCCTTCCTTGTGTTCATGTTTGCGACAAATGCATCCCATGTCTTGGGAAGACCATTGAGTACTATGTTCACCAATTCCTTTTTTGAAGTGATCTCTTCAATAGATTGTAGTTGATCTCTTAACTGGGAGATCCTTACAAAGAATGATGTTATGTTGTCGTCGTCATTCATCTTCATGTTACAGAGCTCATTCTTCAGACTCATAACTTGTTTAATGTTTCTGACTGAGAAGAGATTTGTTACGGCATCATACATCTTCTTTGATGAGTCAAGATGGGAGATGTAGGGTATCAAGTGGTCTTTTATGGAATCCACTATGATACTCATGGCATTGATGTCAACATCTTTGAACTCCTCCATAGCTGCAACGTTCTGCGGTGCCTTCTCTTCTCCCTCTTCAAACTCTGGCTTCACGATATTTCCTTTCACAATATCCAGTACTTTATTCTTAGCAAGGATGAGGTAAATCCTTGTCTTCCATGCTCTGAAGTTAGAGGCTCCATCTAGCTTGTTCTCAGACTTCATAGAGTTCGTCATGGTTTGCTTGACTTGGTCAAACCCTAGATTTGACCAGAAATCCAAACTTCACGTCTTGGCCTTCTGAGAGTACCAGGAGATGCGCTGGGCTAGGGCGCACTGATCTATCCGGAGATTAGGTCAATCTCGTCAGTTAAGGTGCCTCGACAAGAGGTTTAGGGTTTCTGAAACTACACCTGCTAGTAACCCTAGCTGCAGTGCTTTTGGAAACTACTCCTGTTAGTAACCCTAGCGACAGTTCCTCAACGAGCTCAATGTCGAGCAGCTATGTTTCCTTCCAGCATTTTAGGCTGACTGAAGGGGTGTGGGCCCATAACCTGTTAGAATATAGAAGATGGGGTGCTCATTTTACCATTGACGATACCTTCGTCACCCAACCATAGGCCGAAGCCTCCCTCCAAGCACCTTAACCTTGATTGAGAATTCCTCCAGAAGCAAACCCTAGGCTAGATAGCCAAACAAAGGGTAGCGCACCTCTCTCCAAGGATAACACAACACAAAAGACTGATCAAATAGTCCCAAACCCTAGCCAAGAGATATTCAAGCCAATACTGAAAACTTGTTGTTGCTACAGCTGCACCAGTACCTCTCCTCCAAACCTGTACACAAGACTGCAACTGCAGTGCGCACCAAACTGGGAACTGCAATTCTGAGATGCTATCAAATTAGAACTGGCGCCCTGTATTTATAGTGGTTCTACCAGTTTTTCTAGGGCCTAATTCTCCTTCTGGATATGTGTCTATTCAGTATATTATTATTATTCCTGTTCGACTTCTTCTCTTGGAGGCTAATAGCCTAATATAAATTATCTTCTTGAGCCGACAAGGCTTCTAGGGTTATTAGCCAACTCATTATGGTTTCTCTTGCTTCCTGGAGTCTTCTATTCTCGTCAGGTTCACACGTGGAGGTAATTACCTCCCGTAGCTACCATAATATTAACAATTAGTATAGGAGACTTCAACAGTAGCACTTAAGGAGAAGGGCCATAAGAAAAAAATTGTAAGAAAAAGGAAGAACAAATCTGAAAGTAAAAGTGAACAGTCTATAGAGAAATCCCCTGTAACCATTCCGCAAATAGAAAAGAAGAAAAGGAAGCCTGTGAGTACCCCTGATCTAGTACCTCCTTGTAAAAGAACCACAAGGAGCATGGCCAAGAAAGGAAAGGCAGTTGTCATTCCTCATACACAAGAAGATCCAATTGATCTTACCTCCCCTTCTAAAGACTTATCAGTCCAGGATGACATCCCTAGTTTGACCGAGGAATAAGCTACTATTACTTTATGTGGGATGAGGGAGGAAGTGGAGGAAAGAGAATGCATCTAGTCAGTATTAATGGAGTAAAAAAGGACCTTAACAAGAGAACAGATGAAGAAAAAGATTGGAGAACTGCAAAAACAAAATCAGGAACTCAAACAAGAAGTGAAATAATACCAACTATTGGACAGGTATATCAAAAAGGAAAATGAGCAATTGAAAGCAACCAGCCAACAACTTCAAGATGACCATGAAGAGACTTCTAATAATCTCAATAAGGTACTACGACTCCTACAATACATTAGGGTCATCAAAAGGGAGCTAAAAGAGGAAGCCTCATCCATCAACAACATTGATCCACGACAGTAAAGCATGCAGTCTCAAGTTTTGAAAAATTTTGGGTTTGTTTTCAGTTACATGAGGACATGCAATGGTTTTGGCATGGGGGAATGTTGAGCCTCTAAATTGACATCCCCACTACCCTATGATACTCCTCATATATACCTTTCTGGCTTACCTAAGCTTGGGTAAATGACAAAGAACACTACCATTAGCCATTGATAAGGTCATAAGGTAAAGTATAATTAATTCATGCATTTTTGTGGTATTATTGAGCTAGGAGATTAAATGTTTCATGTACTAATGCTTCAATTTGCCATGTATAATCTTTGACCTCTAGATAAGTCCAGCCTTCCTGTACCAGCTCAACTATCTGGTACTTGTGCACCGAATTGCCACTGTCTGAATCCGGTACTAAGCGCACCTTCTATGCAGATCCGATACTGAATCTCACCTGTCGCGATCCGGTACCAACGATCATGGACTGTCATGATCCGGTACCACCATTCGTGCACTGTTCGGATCCGGTACCATCTACCTGTTACAATACGGTACCAATTCAGGAAGCCGAATGTACCAAGTTTAGCTCCAGATCATGCCCAAGACAACTGTTGAGTGTTTATTGAATTATAAATGTTTTAGCAAAGCTATGTTAAGATAGTTTGTTGTTGCTTCATCCTCATGCACTTCGTGTCATGAGGATGAAGCTTAGAATATGTAACTGAATAATTAAATTTAACAATTGAATGATTTGCAAACAATTTCACCTCCTTGTGTTTCATGACTAAGACTATTTAAATAGTCATGGCAAGGATGGTGAAAGGAAGAGAGTTAGCACAATACAACATATGAAACAATGTTACATTATAGAACATATTCTGGGTGAATATTAATAGAAGGATGTCATTTATCTCTATGCCTTGATCGTCTATGATTGAATGTGAGTTGAGTTGTTAGCATAGTTTGATTTTATGTTTGAAGTTTGAATAAGAGTAATGTGTGAGTTGAAATAAAGCTTACTGTAGACTTCAGTCGCTATCCTGTTGAAGTGGCAAGGGCCCACCGCCCAACAAAGGTCAGCATCTTCATAGATTAGTATTAGCATTTGATTTCAATAGTGTGAATGTTAGATTCGCTGAAGATTTAATTTTCTCAGGTGATAATAGCATAGTTTAGGCCAGGATTTTAATTATATGATCGTTTAGAGAGCTTTACTCACTCTGTTTTGCATATGCTCTGTTTTTATGAATTTGATTTTGTTTCATAGACATGAATGTTGGCAGCAGTAGTCAGACATATTTGAAGGCGAACTAGTGAAGTTTACAACAACACATTGTGAACCACAACATACTCAGTATATTGGCTATTGAACTACCCATGCTATGTCTTGATGATTGATGTGTGATTTCCTTTCATAAGTGTGATTGCATAGTTAATTCTCTGGGTCATATAGCAAAGTTGATCTGTCAGAAGAACTCCATCTCATACTTGCATGTGCCATAATGGAGTAGATAGCCTCTCTGTGAAAGACAACCAAGGTGTGTTTCAGTTTGCTAGTTTGTTTTGTTTCCAGCATATATAATCTAAAATAGTTCTATACTCATGACATTAGAATTACCTTTCTTACTGGTGTCTTGTAACTCTATTGATTATGAATCCCGGATTGATAATTAATGAGTGCATTATACTAAACATATAAGCAGCAGAACAATTACAATATTTACAAACTCCACTACCACAAATGAATCTGCCAACAAAAATGCAATATGGTGTTTGAGCTCTTTCCTGCTTTGTGTGGCACATGAAATAAATCTTGAAAAATATCAATTTCTATGGACAAGGTAGATGTTTGACCAAGTTTTGAGGTAAAGTTTGAATCATCTGAATGATGTACATGTGCAAATCTGTTCAACGATTTGGTTTCATGTGATCTGGTCGCGTGGTGTTTCTCTCCTACACTTTTGTGAACTAAAATAATTTGAGATTATTTGTTGGCTTCTTTGCAAGGTTTTTAACTAACAACTACCACTTCTATTGCAGTGGATCATCATTCTTGAAATTGCAAACTAGCAGAATTAATGGAAAAATAATTGACAGGGAATCGATTTGACAATTGAAATATGATTTGGCCATATTGCATGATATCATTTGAAGGTTGACCAATAGAGTTTAATGCATGCTATAATGTTCATGTGGGATATCCAATGAGTTTCGTTTATATCAATCCATCAATTCTCCTTGCACTGTCATACCATCATTTTATTTGAAAAAAATATAAACTAAAGTATTTCCTTGTTTATGTTGTGATGCTAAAGTATGCACATGACATTTATTTATTTATTTTGAATTTTTGTGGTGACTTGCATATGAGTGATTTAAATTATGAACTAGGTAATGGTATGTTTATCTTACCTTTCTCAAAACTAAGTTAGAAATTTATTAACCATCAAAGAAAAAGATCCAATCAAGTTTATCATTGAACCATCAAATCAAATCAATCATAAGAAGATATATCATGCTCTTAAAAAATGATTCGTCATAGTGCAAAAAGAAATCATTTTTAAAGGAAAGAAAAAGCTTCGTGAAAAATGGTGTTCCGCTCAAATTGAAAACTATCCATTCGTCTTTAGTCTCTGAAGAGTATTCTTTTAAGGCGTAGAATAAGTGTGTATGAGAAAACCTTGACCAAGTTAACTCCATTTTGTGAAAGAGTAGAGAATTAAAAAAAATTGCATAATTTTTAAACAAAAATTCAAGGCTTGTAAAAATAATGCATTGTGCAAATCCCAAAACTTTAAGCTCGCTTCAATTCTTTAACATGTATTCTTCTAAGGTGAAGATCGACTTGTTTGTGCATAATATTTTAATTGAAATATTTTAATTTGCCAAAGAATAAAAATTACGAACATAGTATGATTTTTCAACGAAAGTTTAATGCTCGCAAAATTTGTTGTACGATTCAAATTCAATGTAGTCAGCTCGCTTCATTTTTTTACATATACTCTTCTTAGGCATGGATCAATCAGCTTAATATTTGAATTTTAGTTAAATTATTTCGATCTGCCAAAATTCCTAATTAATGCATTTATACATTGAAGATTGAACCTTGACATAGTTGTCGAAACATTATGATAGTCCAATTTACGCAAATCAAGACATACCAAACACTCAAACGATGTTGAATAAGCAAGGAGAAAAAGACTCAAAAGGCGCAAATAAACCAAATCACCAAATCCTCATCTCATAAAAGATCAACCAAAGAATCGATGCTAAGAAGCACGCAAATCTAAATAATGAAAAAAAAATAATCAAAGAAAGGAAAGTCATGAAATCATCCTTTCAAACTAAGCAACATGAAACCAAATGCAAATAAAGCAGTGTTTTCCAAAATTCAATGGAGGGCCCTTTATTTTTGTAAAAATAAAGGGGAGTTGTTGAGGCCTTAACAAGTGGTAATACTTGAAGACACAAAAAATAATGTAGAGTACCAAGATCTGTCATTTCAAAGGAGTCACCAAGCTTTTTCTTCAATCTAAGGCTGATATCATTATTATTGCTAGTAATGAGTAAGTCATCTAAATATACAACAACACTCAAGGTGTTTCCATTGGTATAGAGTACATACAAGTTGTGATCATATTCACAACGTTTAAAACCAAGTTGAAGAAAGAAACTGTCGATCTTAGCATACCAGGCTTGGGGAGCCTAATTCAAACCATAAAGCGACTTCTTGAGTCAACAAACCAAGTTAGAATCTATCACAAAACTAGGTGTCTACTATATCAAAATTTATTCACATGGATCTCCATGAAGAAATGTGCTAGTCACATCCATTTGATCAATTTTCCATCCAAAACGAGAAGCAAGGGAAGCGAACATAGTTCATCTTTGCAACAGGGGCAAAGGTCTCAATGTAGTCAATACCTTATTGTTCGAAAAAACATTTTGCAACCAAGCGTGCTTTATGTAGCTCAACAACACATTCAGAGGTAAATTTGGTCTTGTAGACCCATCGACACTTCACAATGTTCTTTCCTTACAGTCAGGGAACTAAGTCCCAAGTGTGATTTTTCGACAAAGAACCAATTTATGTCTGCATAACATGCTCCCATTTAGGTTGTCCTTCAACATATCAATAGGAAACAAGATAAAAAGTTTCAAGTACATGAGTCATCAAGGCAACGATGACATGTTTCTTTTGACTTCGAGTTTGTCGTTCGGAGGAAACATCCCCAACATCATCTCTAACAACTTCAATTGGCTTGGCAACCCATCTGAGTAGACAAGAAACGAGTGAATTGAAGTTCATTGCAGAAGGTCAATCAAAATCCGAAGGGTATTCAGTCAGTGGACCATTCGAGACAAAGGACAATGGATTAGTCGACTCAGAGGTTGACAGTCTAGTCGAAATAGGAACAAAGTACGATTGTCCAATCGAGGAACTGAAATATCGAATAGGAGAACCAATGTCAGAGAAAACATCAATGGGATCATCTTGCAACAATCCAGAGGAGGCATTCAATAACTTAATTCCATAAGACTTTTCATTAAAACATACATCGTGTCTAATAATAATTTTTCATTTGACAAGATCAAACAGTCGATAGGATTTCAACTCTTCAGAGTAACCTGTTATCCCCTATCCTAGGGATAACTAAGGAGATTATGTCTCGAGGCCCACAGGTCAGAGAAATGGAGTAACGAGAGCCATATTGAGTTGATCCTGTCCCTAGAAGGCCCATCTTTATTCTTTAGCGCCTCCATGTTTTCAGCAACAACAACATCCATCACATTGACCTGGTCCTTCAACAACAATGGGTCTTGCTCCATGAGGTAATGAGTCTGGGTATCATGGTACGTGTCACTCGGATTCTCAAGACATTTGAATATGTGAATTTAATTATTTTTTCTTATGACGTGTGCTTATACTTTATGCCTTTCCACTTGTCCACACCCGGTGGGAATGACATGATTCCCTAGCAAGTTGGTTCCCTTAGGATTTGAGTTTCCACTGGGTGGGTTCATGAAAGGTCATCGTCCATTCCCACCATACTATCATTTTTCATATTTTTTCCCTCTCATCCATCCCCTACATTGGTTCAGGCATTGGGTTTTCCAAGCTAGCAAAGGGTTGTACCTTACCTTGTGGGAAGAAGGGGCTAGAGGCCCAAAGGGTAAAAGTAGCTGGCAAAAGATAAAATCCAAAAGAATAAAACCTTTAGATGCTTCACCCAGGGATCCCTGAAAAAGAAATAAAATGCTTCTCAACAAGAAATGGAGGGACCCATAAAATAATAAAATCAAGACCTAGTTGGAGGATACGGGGTCTCATCATGAGCCAGCCTATTAGGTCCATGGGCATGTAGCGGTATGACACTACCATTCAGCTAGTCACAACGCCAGGGTAGTGGCTCTTGGTGGCATAGCCAAGAGAAAGGGAGTCTCATCACGAGCGAGCCTTCTCATCTCCGTGAAATGATTATGGGTAACATTATCACCACTAGTCACCACGCCATACTAGTTTCCACTAACTAGTCTCTTGAAAGAAAAAACAATAAGATAAAAAAGTAAAAGGCATTGAATGGGCTTGGAAACATTTGCATCCATGATAAGGTGCAACTCACCCTCTTCAGAGGCACCCATAGGTAAGCCATACATTTCCCTATCATCATTGCACCCATTGCTCAAACATCCCTACATCACCTGGATTTTCCTTCACTTGGAAACATCCCACGTCCAATGAGAATTAGCCCAGTAGGATCTCCTGGAACCCTCTCCAAGCCTGGCTTGTAGAATATCATAACGTCTTTGAGAACTTGTATGGGAAAGGGGGTTTTATGCACATGTTTAGATAACTTTATTATTAGACGTGATTGACATTTCTATGATCCATGTGACTTATGATCCCTTGGAGGGCGTACTTGTTGTTGTTGCAGGGCCACACCCGATGGAAAGGTACAGATGGGGAGATGATTAGTTCAGACCTCCATAGGGATAAAATCCCACCAGATGGATGTTGAGACCCCAGCCAGAGGCAGACACGTGTCAGAGGATTGAACCGGAGAGAGATGAGGGCGTTCCACCAGAGACAACCTGGCAGGACAAGACCCATGGGGTTATTTCCCTCCCACTATGATGTAGGCCTTGGAAGGCCCATGACATCACCTGTATGACCCTTGACGTCACCCAACGTTTTATGGACACTTTGGAGGCAGTTGTGTGCCAAGTGGCACTGATCTAGAGGGCTTGGGAGGCCTAACGTTTTTCTCCTCGAGGCCAACGTTTCACTTGAGAGGCCTAAGGTCATACTAAAAGGGCATGATGCCGCCTTTTCTACTGGATTTAGGGTTTTAATTTGTCATTTTTATGTAAAAACTGGATATTACATGTAAATTGGCCATGTCGACCTTTTTTACCTAATTTGTAAATTAAAGGTCATTGTAACTGTATAAATAAGGGAAAATCCCTTGTATTTTGTCATCATCTTTCATTCCCACTTAGTGAGGTCTGAAATTTGCACCCTACTTAGGGTTTATTGGCTGAAATTTGGTGCGCACTTCTGGAAGGAGGCTAATTTTGGTGTATTTTGACATTTTTCTTGGTGGAAAGTCTTCAACTAGGCCTATTGCTAGATGATTCTTGGTGAATGTAAGTAAATTTCTGCAATTCTTCTTCATTTTGAATGGTTATGGTGTATTTATCTTGAATTTCTTCCAAGATTATGAAATTGCTAGCTTAAAACCCTAGGAGGTTAAAGCATGTGTTATTGTTCTTTCCTTAACAACTTTTCACCTACTAGATTGTGCTAGAAACCCTAATTTCTTGAAGCTTTGTGCTAAGGCCCTTGCCATTGCAACACCCTAGCATCATTTGCTTCATCTAGCCGTCATCTACTTCATTCTTGAGCTAAAGAAGGAGGAAAACTGCTAGGGCCTAGGGTTTCCTACTTCCTAGTGGTCATTTCCCTCTAGGGTTTTAGTGATTGAGGCCTTGAGTTACCAACACCTCAATAATTGAATTTATTGTCTCTATCTCTCACATTATCAGTTGTTCCTTCAAGATTGTCGCTGCTAAAAGTGACTCCATTAACCCTAAAAGCATTGATCTAGGCCTTACACTTGATTGATTGATGAAAATAACTCTCAAAACTCTTACCTCAAGCTATCTACTAACCTTTCCTAACCCTAGAGTAGACTAATTTTATAACCTACTTGTTGTTGTTGCAAATGTAAGCTACAACCATCTATTGCATCAATAAAAACAATTATAATTTTGATTTATGCACTGCCTAATTAGCTTCTGACAAATACTAGTACATTGCTATCATTAAGTTATTATTTTTGGTCATTATGAAGCTTATTTAAGGCATTTATTGTGAAGCTATTATCTTATAAACATTGTTGTTATAAATTTCAGTTTTCTTCATTTTACATCAATTGTTTCTTTTATTGACAAGTCCATGGTTTTATGAAGCACGAACATCAAATTGTACTTGAAAAAGATATTGTTTTCTTGTTGCTTTGTTTTGGGAAGGTACATATAAACACATCACTGCTTCATTGGTTAAAACCTTGGGAATTTATGATCAATGTGACTTGTGAGAGGGGATACCTTTATAGAAACTTTAACCTTTACCTTCTCAAACCCTGAGGTCACCGGGGACGTCTCCCCTGGGCCATCAACCCTAAATAGAAAGAGGTATCTTATTAAGGTGACAGTGATAGGATAACCTCATGTTACGCCAATTTGCCTACCTTAGACTTTCCCTTTGGGACAAGTACAAATTGCGTGATAACATTTTGGCATCATTGTCGGGGAACATTGAGTCAATATTCCTCAACGACACTTTTTCGGTAAGCTTTACCTTCAAAAGCCTTTACTTTTCAAAGCTTACCTGGCGACTCCACTGAGCGTGATCCCATCTTTTCCTTTTGATGATCCCTAGAAGGATTATCTGGTGACTCCACTAATGAAAAATATGACAATGGCTTCTCAATGGGACCCGAGTAATTTTAAACCCTTAGACATGAGTAAAATTTCAGGTTACCCACAACGACTGCCTTCGAGATATGAAAAATGGCTCCCAAGATTCACTGGTAGTAATGAAGAAAACATTGAAGACCATACGAGTAACTTTTGGGCCTTCTTTCAACTCCATCATATTAGTGATTATGCTGAAGATCTAGTAATGAATCTTTTCTCTGCCACTCTTCATGATAATTCTCAGAGATGGTATAATAAACTCCCTAATGCTAGTATTGCATCTATGGATAAATTAGAGGAAGTGCTCCTCCAAAGATGGAGTGTTAAGAGGAATCCAAACATATTTCTAACGAGACTTAATTGCCTCACAAAGGCCGAGGATGAAACTTTCCGAGAATTCCATGATAAATTTGAGAGGATAGTACAACAAATCCCAGTGAACCATCATCCTTCAAGTAGTTTCCTTACCTTTCTCTACACCAAGGAATTCTTTGGACGATTGAAATTTTTTCTCGATATAAGGGAGCCAAGGAAAATCCAAGTAGCTTTTGACATAGCCACATAAGCATAAGCCAAAATCCCCTCATCCAAGAAAGAACAATCCGTTGTTCTAGAAGTCAAGATTGATGAAGTTGTCCAAGACCTTTTTCCCCCTGCACAAAAAGAAGAGGATGAGGTTAGTCACTTTCCTTTCCATGTTTTTGATGGTGCCTTATTCTATGATTCAGAAGATGAGGAAGAAAGGGAATCCTTGTACGAGCTAGAGGACAAGGCATTGGTAATTGCTCCTACGTTTGATGAAGTCATCCAAATATTCGAAGCTCCTGCACATGAATAAGTTAGTACGGTGAGTTGTTTCCCTTTCCAATATTTTGACAATGCATTATTTTATGATTCAGGAAGCAAAGATGTACTTAAGGAGCCCTTGGTTGCCTTAACCCCTTCATGTTATGTTGAAGAAAAAAAATTGGTTAATAATTTTGACGAGTTCATATATGTTGGGAGACGTAAGTGGGATGTAGTTGGTTATGATATGTATCCCACTTACGACATTGAGAATCATTTCCAAGTATTTCCTTTACAGTTATAACAATAGGTTACTCCTAGTCTTGACATTGGGCAACAAGGACATGATATAATTACAGATGCCTTCCAAACACATAGGGATGACCTAGTTATTTATTCTCCTGATGATTTTCGGTCATACCTTGAGGATTTTGATGAGTACTCCTTTGAGCGTTCATATTTATTCTATGAAGAAAATTATCAACCATTGTTCTTCTCATATATTAATAAGAGTGAGGAAGTTTCTTGCCTAGAGCAAGATACTTGTGATAATATTTTCCACCTCCCTTTGATTACTTTACCTCGCTATTTCACTGAGGGTATGGTTTGGAAACATGTCCCTTATCCCAAGTATTTTGTAGGACAAAGCCTCCTTTTGGATTTTAGGGGAAGGTTGGGTACCTTAAGCAGAAGCTTATTATCACAGTCTTCTAGCTCCCCCCTTAAAAAATTGTCAGTCATCCTTTAGGTTCCTGCTAGTCCCTTCGCAGGCCTCAGATTGTGAATATGTCTGAGGTAGCCAACCTTCAGACTCTTTGAGTCAGTGTTTTGAACCTTTGACTTTTCACAATCCCTTTCTAAGATGGATTGACCATTTTCCTGAGAGTATGACTTGGCACCATTTTTCCCTCCCACCCGCCTCCATGAGATAGACCTTACGATTTCCAATGATACGATGAATTTTCTAACTCATGTTATTTTTGTGCTTAACTTATCACTGCTTTGGTTTATGATGAAGCACATAGGTAGGTGTTGTGAGACATTGCTAGGATGGTTTCACTGGTTGTTTGACTACACCTAGCATTCAACCAACAAGTAAGTAGAGGTAAGTAGGTAGGAATTTTTGTATCCATTGTATATACCATCTACATTTCATGCTAGAGTAGTTGTATTTCCATTATATATATGCTTACTTACTTTCATTTTTCTGTACCATATATGAGCCAGGGGATATATCACCACCCCAAATGATTACTAATGATTTTTTTTAAGATCAAGCAGGTCACAGGTCATGCCAGAGATGTTGAGGTTCTCATGCGCTCTACGGTGAGCACATGTCCCCAAATTGGAGCCAAATGTTATCCCCTATCCTAGAGATAACTAATGAGATTATGTCTCGAGTCCCACAGGTCCTAGACATAGAGTATCGAGAGCTATATTGACTTGAGCTTGGCCCTGGAGGGCCCATCTTTCTTCTTCAATGCCTCTATATTGTCAACAGTAGCAACATCCATCCCATCGGTCTGGTCCTTCAACGATAGTGGGTCTTGCTCCATGAGGTAATGAGTCTGGGTATCATGGTATGTGTCACGTTGATTCTTAAAACATTTGAATGTGTGCATTTAATTCTTTTTTCTTCTGACATGTGCTTGGACTTTATGCCTTTCCACTTTTCCACACCTCGGGGGAATGACAGGATACCCTAGCAAGTTGGTTCCCTTAGGATTTGAGTTGCCATTGGGTGGGTTCATGAAAGGTCATCGTCCATTCCCACCATACTTATCACTTTTCATCTTTTTTCCCTCTCATCCATCCTCTACATTGGTTCGGGCATTGGGTTTTCCAAGCTAGCAAAGGGTTGTACCTTACCTTGTGGAAAGAAGGGGCTAAAGGCCCAGAGGGTAAAAGTAGTTGGAAAAAGATAAAAGCCAAAAGAACAAAACCTTCAAATGCTTCTCCTAGGGATCCTGAGAAAGAAATAAAAGGCTTGTCAACAAGAAATGGAGGGACCCATAAAATAATAAAATCAAGACCTAGTTGGAGGATAGGGGGTCTCATCACGAGCCATCATATTAGGTCCATGGGAATGTAGCGGTATGAAACTACCATTCAGTTTTTCACCATGCCAGGGTAGTGGCTCATGGTGGAATAGTCGAGAGAAAGGGGGTGTCATCACAAGCCAACCTTCTCATCTCTGTGAAATGCTTGTGGGTAACATTGTCACCACTACTCACCACTCTAGGGAAGTGTCCCCTAACTAGTCCCTT